>OZ034978.1:39776746-39794246 GCA_964030785.1 Siderastrea siderea | reverse complement strand
TGATATATTCGCATACAGCTATTTCAATTATCGTTGTCGGAAATAAAGCTTCGAACTTACGCCACAAGACCGAAGGTTAGTATAGGTAGCTGTACATCTTTCGTGATTCAGCTGTAATTTCACGGCTGTCACTGCCATAGGATGGGTGAAATTGCCATAAACACTTGCCTATGTGATTTATTTTTTGTAGAGGTGAGCCAGAGCATTAGTTTGGTAAATTTATTTAAAAAATTACCCGTATCACCTTGCAGTTTTGTCGCGTAGGCTTTCCGACAACGTTAATTGAAATAGCTGTATTCGTATATATCATGTTTCCCACAAAGAACACAGGTTTACGCTGAATAACTACTCACCTTATAGAGCCAAAGTGCATTTAATACAAAACCTGTCTTAGTTTAACTAGAAAAAATTGCCCCCCGTTAAAATAAAACAATATGTAAGATTCAGGAAAGATGCAATTACAATATCCACGAAAACGTAACCGGCAACTATATAATGTAGCTAGTTTGTTTGTTGTTGCTTCTTGGCAATTTTAAAACTTGCTTGCAGAGTTTCATTCGACGAAGTAGTTTTATTCGTGTGATACTCTTGCAGGTACTTTTGGCGTGGGTTTTGAACCGTTTCGGTCTTTTACCACTACGTATGTTTTGCGTACTGGTAGGAAATAGATGATAGATTGTATTGCGGTTTTTGTTTCGAGCTTTTCGTCCTTTAGCGGTTAAAGGTTCTGATTCTTACAATATTCACCATAATGGAACAACTTCCTTTGTTGAGGAAACTGTATTGGGCTAACCACATCCTTTTCAGATATTGCTTGAAAACAGGATTTTGGAAGGTGTTTTTTACTACTGTTAAGTGCTTACCGTCTAATATAAATAAAGCCTATAATAATTAAGGTTATACAGCTATTGTCGAGCCAGTTTTCCTGCTTTCAAAGTTGACTCATTTGGTTCATTCTTCGATCTTGCGATCACAAATCAGTTCTATGCATACTCTGTATGGCTCTCAAACCACTTTAAATATTTTCTTAGACTGAGACATTTCACTTCTATTTCTTTTGTCCACAAAAAGAGAATTAGATGTAATTAAAATTTAGCAACAAAAATTAAGATTCGGACCGGAGCAAAAGGAATCAGTTTGTTGCCTTGTTGACCAAGTAATCGGTCTTATGCACGTTACGCCACCAGGTCAAAATTAACCTGACCCAAGCCTCGTTTGTACAAAATTCTTTGCAAACATTTGGCAACTGGACACTGTTTTGCGTGAGTATTCTTTGGCAACCGTGGGAATTTGTTGATTAATACGTTCACAGGTTAAGCGAAAGTTGGATGTGGAATTAGCTAGTTTGACGTAAACGTGCATAAGGGCTATTGGTCAGGTTATAAATTCGTTTTAAGTGTACCGATAGTCTATTTTAATCCTCTAATTTTAAGTTTCTAACTGACGTCAATTCAAACAACTTTTTTCAGTAGTCAAGTTTCGATCGCAATACGACTTTTAAAATACTGCACCCCGGCCGGAGTGTTATGAAACTAGAATAAAGCTTATCTCCGTTACGTAGTCCCGTTACATGCAGTTTACTAGTAAATGTCAGAAAGCCTCAGAAGTATTTTTTAAAACGGTTTTTTTTTAATCGGGTGCCGTTTTTTCTAATACCGACTAATCCATTTAGTGGCGTTTAATAAGAACGGAATTTCCCACTCGAATAAAAAGAATAAGATATCTAACACCATATTGAATTGAATAAGGCTTCTATGGCCAAGTATATCTCGTATTGCTGCTAAATTATTTTGCAATCTTTGTTTTGCAATGTGTCGAAAGAAGGTAGAATATATGATGTCTCATTCGTTTTATTCAGAAATGTTTTTCAACTAGCACTCTTTCTTCGCCTTGATGATGGAAATTGTTGGAAGAATTTCTTGCTGCGGGTAAACTAGTTTTTGGGAGTTTTGAGAAATGCCGACGCCTTGGATTTAGACGAGCAGGAGAGATTAGCAACACCAGGTAGCCTGACACACAACTGTCAGCCCGCAGTAATGGTAATAATTTGTGCTTGTTAAGCTTAAATTAGCATAGGGATATGATCAAATGCACTTTACACTAATTTACAAAATTAAAATATAACGGAAAAATACTTATTTACAAGAAGTATAGTAACGAGGAGAAATGACTTATCAAATCCTAAAATCCTTTTTCTAGTACACGTGTATCGAAACGTTAACCATAATTTATTACTGTTATAACACAGAAAAAAGATTAGAAAAGCTCAAGCAAAGATGCGGACTTGTGCTAATGATAACACAACCGCTTACTACAGGGCAGTCCAATAAGGCTAAGACCAATATCATGTAAGATGTGATTGCAATCTTTACTATTTTCTCAGTTGCGTCATGATAGCTGCCTCACCCTGCCTCACTTTAAGTTACAGCCCTGGCTGAGAATAACTACTGATGAAATGAGTTATTTCAGTTTTGAATGTGCAGTTGCCTTTGACTCTGTAGGAGACTGTTTTCATATTCTTTATTACCGCATGATAGAATAATAATTGAATGAGATGAAATTCATTAAATGGGATATTTTGATGTATAAATTAACTCTGTCCCAGTCTTAAGTTTTTGCTATTAAGATTGTTATTTAGCAGAAACAGAAGCTAGTTGTCAAAATTTGAATAGAACTTTCTCTGAAATTGTTCACATATAGTTCAAATATATGATATTTCTCATTCATGTATTAATCATCTGTGGCTATATTTTAACTCACAAAAATACCAGCTCTCAGTTGGCTTCATAGCTTAGTTTGTAGAATGCTGCACTGGTATCGCAGAGGTTATGAGTTCGAATTGCGGTGAAGCCTGCATTTTCTTGGGCTTTCTTTTAATGGCTGCTTAAGTTGAGTAAATAACTGTCGGTTGTTCTTCACTTGAATCTCTCACCCACAGTTCAAATGTAGGTAATGACTGTATTGGACATGACTGTATTGGACCTTACTGGACACTAACTTAATTGGTTTTGGTTTAACCATGGCTCTTCGATTTTGTTTCACAGGGTTTGCAAATTCAGTTTTTATAGTTGAGATTATTTTGTGCTAAACATTGTGTTGCTACCTATTCTTCGTCCACATGGAAACTGGGTTTAAGAAGTGAAAATGAATTACAGGATAGACATTCAATCACTCTTCCATCAGTGGAAAGCATTAACTAAATCAAGTGCAGTTAATGTTAACCCCAAATCAGATTACCACTCCCAACACACTTTCTTTGTCTCCTTCCCATCTCCCCAACACACACACCCCCCTTTTGAAACAAATGTCTTTACAATTATTGTAACCTATACTGCCTGGTCATGCTGAGCTATGCAATGGTCCTCATATTTCATGTCATTGTTTTCCTTCAGACAATTTTCCCTTTACACAGACTCAGATTATCAGTACTTTTAATTTTATTCAAAACAAGCAAAAACACTTCTATATTGTATGCAGTCACCTCAGTAACATAAACACTGGTAATAATCTGTTATTCTAACCTTTCCAACAATATGTGTCTTTGACAAGAAAAAAAGTAAAAACAATACTATCTCCTGCCTAGCAACTGCAGAGGTAGATAATACCTCACGTTGAATTGTGACTGAAATAAATTCGTTGTGTAAACAACAGTTAAACATAATGTCGTCTACTGCAATAAATCATGCTCAAACTTCTACTTGAGCTTGGAATCCATGCTTTGACATTTCAATTGGTATTTGTAAAACTTACGAAGCAGTCAGGAATATATCGAAAGACGATAATAATTTAAGCGTGACTGTGAACTTAGTTCAAACTGTATAACCGTTTAAAGTCAAAGCCTAACAAATGATGTGCATGAACGGTGAAAACAGTGGTAAGATAGTGGAAGCACGTTTACTAACAACCAAAGTTTGCATCCAGTTTATTTATTTAGGAACTTTTCCATTAGAGCCATCATCATCGCCGACTGTTGCTCCTGTTGCTTTAGTAGGAAATTTGGAGCTGTTGTTGCTGCATTTGCGTCATTTGCTCCTCTTTCTCCTTCTGCTCTTGATTTCTGCTTTTAAATTCTTTTCGCTTTAACTCCATTTCTTCTGCTTTCAACTTTACTTCCATTTCGGTTTTTTCTTTCAAAAAACCGGTGGCATCTGAACCAGTGGCTCTTTTCTTCTTTCGTGGGGTCTGCTCTTCGCCGCTTTCATTTCTTTTGTGTGTTTCTTTAAAAGTCTCTAAAGACATCTTGCGCATTTCTTCAATCTTAACGCCTTCCAAACCATTTTGTGTTTTTCCAAAATACGTTTTTTAAGGGTAAATGTGCTCAATTTGGCAGAACGTTTTATTTATATGCTATTTTTGTCTCATTTTTGCTGACAATTTCTGTGTTCAGCAAAAAAGTGCCAGAATATAAGAAACAAAAAGAAATTTGTTAGTAACTAGTAAATTTTGTATGACATATGATACTTTTGATTTATTTCTTTTGCCAGATGCTGAAAAAATTCTGAAAGGTACCCGACACAGCTTTCCGGTATCCCAGAAATTCTGTACCCCTAGACTAACTGGTGCCGCAGAAATTCTGCGGCCTGAAATTGACTGGTACCACAGAAATTCTGCACCCCTAGACTGACTGGTACTGCAGAAATTCTGCACCCTAGACTAACTGGTGTCGCAGAAATTCTGTGGCCCCAAATTGAGTGGTACTGCAGAAATTCTGCACCCCCTGGACTACTTGGTGCCACAGAAATTCTGCACCCCGCTAGACCAACTGGTGCCGCAGAAATTCTGCGGCCCCAAATTGACTGGTGCTGCAGAAATTCTGCAGCCTCAAATTGACTGGTGCCGCAGAAATTCTGCGGCCCCAAATTGAGTGGTGCCGCAGAAATTCTGCACCCCCTGGACTACTTGGTGCCACAGAAACTCTGCACCCCACTAGACCAACTGGCGCCGCAGAAATTCTGCGGCCCCAAATTGACTGGTGCCGCAGAAATTCTGCAGCCTCAAATTGACTGGTGCCGCAGAAATTCTGCGGCCCCAAATTGACTGGTGCCGCAGAAATTCTGCGGCCCCAAATTGACTGGTGCCGCAGAAATTCTACAGCCTCAAATTGACTGGTGCCGCAGAAATTTTGCAGCCCCAAATTGACTGGTGCCACAGAAATTTGCACCCCTAGACTAACTGGTGCCGCAGAAATTCTGCACCCCCAGACGAACTGGTCCCGCAGTATTTTGCACCCCCAAATTGACTGGTGTCATAGAAATTATCACTATTATTGTTATTATTATTATTATTATTATTATTATTATTATTATTATTATTATTATTATTAAATTCTGCAGCCCCTCATTGATTGGTGTTGCGGGAATTCCGAATTCCAATCTTTGTTATTGTTCCCCCATACAGGCTACCAGCTAATAAGCCTGCTTTTTACCTCAATGCAAATGACAAGAAATTAGCTATCAGATAACAAAGGTGATACTTAATTGCACTTGTTGGTTATGGGGTGATCACAACCAGCTAAGCACATTATTCATCCATATCCAACAAGCATGAAAGAAATAACTTTTAAATGGATGATTTCTACCTCAGGTGAAACAATTGTATTAAACTAATACTGATGTACATGTTCAAAAGTTAGGTTCAACAGGACATTTCTTCAATTGAAGATTCAATATACATGTCAGTTTCAATCCGTGCCAATTACCGTAATGTAAAAACCTATCTACAAATAAAAGAAAGCATCAAAGATCAAGGTGTTCAAAAATGTTCAATTGTAAAACTACTCAACAAATAACCTTCCAATTCATAGTATTATCTTTTAGTGCTACAAAATTACATAGATTGAAAAAGACTATAAAATGTTGTAGACTTTCAGGATCACAGTGAAAGAAAATTCTCACTTTTTATCCCATAGGCCATTTCCAAATTGTCTTGTGCCTCTTTTTCAAAGCGAGGCTTCGTGCAAAACATATATGAAAATGAGTTTTATCTGCATGTGAATGAAAACTCAAGACTCGCTTTGGAAAAGAGGCACATGTACAAGACAACTTGGAAATGGCCTATTCCATGACCTCAAAATTGCCAGCTGATACAGGCCTGATAATACTTAGTAGCCACATTTCATTTCTGAAATGATATCACAATTATAATAAAACACAATCACTTCAAAACAAAATGGTGGTTATTTTCAGTTAAAATACTCATTTGATTGAAGAGAAGGAATCTCAATTACTTTTAACCATCAGCATTCAGATAAAACAAATTTTGAGAAAAATCTGAAATTCAATTACTTTTCTATGACTTAAACAAAATTTTCAATTTTCCTTGACTTTTCCAGGCCTGGAAGGCAAATTTTAAATTCCAGTACTTGTCATGACCATGTGAACCCTGACTTGGTGAAAGTTAAATCAGGCAGACACTTTCATAATTGTCTTTACTGCTGGTTCTTGAGAGTAGCATATCTATTTTTAGAAAAGGTTTTGGTGGATGGCATAAGCTTTTGATCCCCGTAAGATTGAACCCGCAGCATACAATGCAGGATTTGGGCAAATCCTCGAGCCATGGTTCTGTTTTCCTTCTTGGAATATTTTGAGGAGACCATTTTCCATTGTAAGACCCCCTCCAGTAGTGCATGTGAAAATTGTGCTCGCCAACAGAGAGGACTCTTCCAATGACAGGTTCCTTGTTCCAGTTGTCAAAGAAAAGAGCCACAAAGCAACCAACTTCAAGCTTGTCCAGAAAATCGTCAGTCATCTCGATGGGTGCTTCCCTCTCACGAGGATTTCTGTATCGTCCAGTGTAGATCTAGCATTAACAAAATAATAAATATTAATTTTAATTACAGTATGACCATAAATGTAAAATAGTATAGTAAACAGTATTTATTGCACATGAACTCTTAAATATTCCCCTAGTGACCACCAGTTTTCTAAACAATATACCAGTATTTGGGAAATTTAACAGTGACATTTCAGCACTAAAGGGTACAGATCGAGACTAAGACCCTATGAAAATAAGGGCAGCAACATCAGGCTTGTCCCTAACAGCCGGCAGCCGGCAGAATTAACCGGCTACTTCGGTCGTTTGTGGTGGCTACTTTTGTGATATATCTATTTCTTTTTCAAGACAAATTATTTGTTCCTTTACTGCCGCAGATATATGAAAATGAAACTTATTTCCCATTGCAGTTTATTGACTTAAAAATAATCTGGTTGGCAGAGAGATACACGATTATTAGTTCATTACGTTGAGTTCTGGGAATTAGATGTAGATAACCACTGAAGGCATGAGTTTATACAAATAAAATTGAAAAGTTTCGATTACTTTTGGAGCTGACATTATTGGAAATTTGTGCTCCGAATCAAGGAAATTCTCTTTCTGGGGACATAAAATGTAAAACTTTCCTGGGGGGGCATGCCCCCAGACCCCCCCTAGAAGGGATCACCTTTGGCGCTCGATAATCACTATCCGGCTACTTAGACATTTTTGCCAGCTACGTGAAAAGTTGTGGACAGCCCTGCAACATGTTATACAGTATCTTGCCTGTGGGATACTAATTAAAGAACAGTCTAAACTGTTTACTCAATCCTAAACTTTTGTGATGATAATAAATTTTGGGATTGTAATGTGCACAGAGGTACATTGGCTTACCTCCTGTGTGGGCTGGACTTCCTTCTCTCTTAATTCTAAGAGATCAGGTGGGAGATGGGCAGAAGGAGGAGCTAACTCGGTTCTTCTTGCATTCTTCAACGTAGTCACTGGCCATTCATAGCTCTCGGGAACAAACGTCAATCCATCAATCTTGCCCAGGCATTGTTCCCAGGTACTTGATGCTGGCTGGGGCATGTTAAGGTGGTATTTTGGTATGCCACGCTTCAGAGCTTCCACGTCCAACTTGGTCAGTGATGGGGTAACAAGGTTGGGCTTTCCAGATGGCATAGCCTGGTGAATCAAAAGGAATAAACAACTGGTGGGTGCAGGTCCATAGCAAGCATGTTGGTAAGCTAACATGTGGGGCCAAACATGTTAATGAATCAAAAACCATCATGGGACCACACAACATCTGTTTGTTGTGTGTGTGCACAACTACTTTAATGTTCACTGTGTGATACAAATGTAACTAGGATATTTAGCTCTAAATCTTCAAGTTAACAAACAGTGATACAATGAAACACTTATTAGATGGGCCAGGCTGGAAGGAAAAATATTCAGCTCTTTGTACAAATATGCAAGGTGCATGCTGTACATGGTACAACACAAGACAGACAAAAATTTAATATTTCACATTTGGCTCACCCACTCAATAAATAGTAAGGATGTTTCCAGAGTAAAATTTTCAGAGTAATGTTTACCTTCAGTACAACAATTGGCCCCTGCCACTGTTCGTGGCTCCAGCTCCGGTATTACATTACAGCTTTGCCAGCATCATTTAGTTCAAACTTGAAGCACTTAGGGACCGTGTGTGCATGAAGCTCCACAGCATGACTTTCAATCCATGATCTTATGTCATAAACTCGCTGAAGCAGATATGGCTTGAGGGTGGGATGGTTCATACAAAGTTCAAGTGCTCTCAGTAATTCTTAAAAAAGAACATAGAAGATACATTATAATTAAATAGAGCTCAGCTGTCAGTTGAGGCCTACAATGTATTTCTCATCAACAAGACAACAGTGATACTTGAAGCTTGACTTCCTTTGATATTTATAATAATGATATTACCATCCTCACATAATTTGTATTCCTTATTGGAAATCAGTTTTTAATCTTCTGAGAGCCACTATTCAAGTAGGACAAGCTAGTAGCTAGAATTTGAAGGGAGTACAATGCAGTACATAACCTAATACTTTAATGTGACAAACGTTTGCAGTAAAAGGCACAAATTTCAAGAATTAACCTGAAAATGTTTAAGGTTGCCGTTGAATCTGTCTCCCTCCACTTGTTTTGTCCGCATAAGTTTTAAGTAAGTTTTCCTTATTTCTAATTAAGCTCAACTTAAAAACGAAGTGGAGTTACCTTGTGGCTTATCAGCCTGCAGTTCCACTGTAGCATCCTCCTCTATCAAACTATCATCTTCTTCATGGAGTGAAACAATTTCTAAAAAGTAAGCCAATAAGTAGGCAACAGCTAAATAAAAACAAAAAACAAAACATCATCCTTTTTGCCTTTTGATCTGTTTTCTTAAAGTTCAGCCATTCTTGATAAATCACCGATAACATGAGATGTTCTGTTCGGCGGTCTATAAGCCCTAGCTTAAATTCCACTTGAGGTTTTTCTAAGCTTACATTACGTGGAAAAAAGGAGTCTGTTGCTTGTATTACGATAAATATGTGACTCGCAGAGATAGTCAATCACAGGCTATCTTACCTTCAATGGATGGTTTAATTTTGATCTGTGGCCGCTCCATCGACATGCTGGTCATCGTAAGTGCTTGCTATTACACTCTCGTCGTCACTGTCTACCATATCCACAGAAACCGACTGACTGGCATTTTGAGGAGTACTCGCGTAGACCATAGCTTCTTTAATTGGAGTGCAATCACTCCAGCGCTCCGACGTCGAATTACTGTCGTTACGTTCAGATCAACCCAACATTTGCTTGGTCACCTGGCGACGATCGCCTTTTGGCAGGTGTTCCGAGATCTACATATACACTGCTCGAGTCCGAATCATACAGATAAGACATCTAGATTGACCTTTCTTTGGTGTGGAAGTGCAAACAGACTCTAAATAGGTTTCAAAACTGCAATTTTTTCAGCATGATTTCCGCGGGACACACTCATTTCTTCGGGACCAAGAAAGAGAAAGACGATAGACCGAAACACAGAATCAGCGGAAAGCAACTGGAAAGTGCGGGTCGCTTGCGTGGCTGTCAACAGTCTCTTATTCTGCTCTTATCCAATCAAACTACCTAAAGTCTAAACAAAGGCACCGATCGATTTCCGGTTAAAGTCGCGCGACCTATAGCCTACTAGCTGAAAACAAAAGGTCAATTACATCTTCATTTTAATGTGTTAAAAGGCCACCTCTAAAGCGTAAGCTAAGATGTCGACTACCAACAGATTTTGACAGCAGGTTGCTTTGAAAAGGTAAGTAAGCTTAAATGAAACGAAATAACGTAACTTTTTCTGAATAGTGATACAGTAAGAACGTCCTTCTTGCCCAGCTTAAGTGATCAGTCGACCGGAAAGCGGTGTCTCTTATACGTTTACCAGTCGTTCATTTTTGACCTATGTTGAAAACATAGGGTCTTAGTCAGCGTGAAGTTTTTCGCTTTCTATGTTTGTTTGTTTGTTTGTATGTATGTATGTATGTATTTTTGATCCGGGGGGGAAATCTCATGTGAGACGGGCGGGAATGCTCGTCGGAAAATTTAAATTAAAGCTATGCTAAAACAGACTGAGAACGCGAGACGACGTGCATCCATGCACCTTTCACATGGGAGTACACCCCCCGGGGGAATTTATGTGGCACTATGTGGCACCAATCAGATTGAGGCTACTAAGCTAAGAGTACATTCTACCAATGAAAGAGCTGGTTAGAATTCGCTTACTGAAGCTGAAGGTCAGACAAGGTTAAGCTTACCGGCCATGTCGAATGTACATATGGGGACGGAAACGATCAGCGCAAATGTGCTTTTCTACTTTTACCTCTCGAATATTATATTTTCAGTAAAGGCTTGGTGTGGTGGAATTGATGGTAATTTCCTAAAGCTATTGTAAGGGCAGGTAAAATTGAACTTTGTCGTGGCCAACGGTGGAACGTGAGTACTTGACAAAAACAATTACATGTAACATCGTTCCAAAAATAGACTTGTTGACGAGAAACTGTAATTTAATTTGTTCTTTTATGATTTGTGTTATGAAACAGCTGTTTTGGTTATGTATCTTTTAGCAAGATGTTGATTGAAAAGATTGTATCTGTGCTTGATACGGATAATTTTGACTGTACTTTGCAAGGTTTTTGAAACCGCTTTGTTTGGTAATTTGAAATTTATAGCGACGTGTTTACAAGAGTGCAATTTGCATAAATTAGCTTGTTTATTCAAGCGTGTCAGTAGGTTTTAAAACCTGTTTTCTCTTCCCAAAATGCGGTTTAGTTTTAGTTTACGATGTTGTGACCATGATTTATATCAGTCACATCCACAGATTTTCCAGCCGACATAGAAATGATTTCTTTCTTGGTTTTATCATATACGGGAACATATTGTTTTTGAATTTTTTTAGCGACGTGTTTAAGATAGCAATTTGCATAGATTAGCTTGTTCAAGCGTGTCTGTAGGTTTATAAACCTGTAATGTATACGGTAACATAGCGAGTTCACGGTACGCTCAAGCTCGGAAACTTCGTTAACTGCAAAACCAAAATGTACTTTTGAATCGTCTGGCAAAGGAATATGAAATACTCCCAGAGGGTGCGAATCTTTCTGTCGAAATTGTTCGAGAATTCCTTACAGCGGGGCATTTTTTGGAGAACTCGGCAAGCTGCTGGCCATGTCATCTTAACACGACAAAAAGTGAAAAGTCCTAAAAAGTACAACAAATCACAGTTTACTTAAAGAAAACAAAATACCAGTCTGCGTAGTCTGCATGGTCTGCAGTCTGCACAGTCTGCAGGCTACATTTTAACATGACCGCAATGACTGTCCTCTCCTCAAATTATTATCTACTACACTTATTTCTTTCACATCTTGTTGTGAGCTGGATTTATATTCTTCAGTAATATGCAGACAATCATTAGTTGACCTTAACTGAGGTTTCAGTTTTAAATTTAATTTGAAGTTTTTATGCAGTCGTTTTGTTCTAGTGTCAGTTTGACTTTTTAGCCTGTAGCCTACTAGCCCGATGGTTGCTCTATCTCCAATTTTGGTCCAACTGGTTTTTTTTGCGGGATGTTTTTTTGCATTCCAAGGGTATTGCTGAGTAAACGAAAAAGCTGTTTTAGGCCTAGTTCAGACGCCGTACCTCTCATGGGCCGTACCAAATACATTTTCGCTCCTAGGTCGTATTTAAGTGGCAAACTTTGCCGTACTCTGAGATTTTGGCTTGCCTAATTGAAATCTGTCGAAAAAACTCATTTGGACACCGTACAACTGCCAAAAAACTACGTACTACTTGGTACGACACATGGGAGGTGCGGCGTCTGAACTGGGCTTTATGCACTCAGGTGCTATAGTGGAAGGGGGACGTATTTGCAAGAATAATCGCGTGTTGTTTTGTCCTCAGAGTATGTCTTAAAAATCGCAAATAAGCGAGGATAAGACTTGTCATTTCAACATAGGTCAAGCACGCAATGCGTGCCTATGTTATTATTTATGTTAGTTTACTGTTGTATGTTTGCGGCACACCACTTTACGCTGTCCGTTCGTGTTGTGGCTCAACTAACAACACAACGGACGCCTAGAGACTTCATATTTTTTAAAATAGCGGACGCCGATCGACGCCGATTCGTATCTTGTCACGTCCACTAAATTCCAACTACTCTGTGTTATTTTCAATGTCAAATCTTCTCTTCTAGCATACCGAAAAGGTCCCCTACGTAATTGACTTGTTCATCAAAGACATAAATAACACATTCTTTGATTATGCGGAAAAGAAATTCCGAACTCAACGAGAGAACAATAGCGAGTTTGTTAACTTCCTCGCCAATAAATTGAGTTTACCTACGCGGCAGTCCTTGTTGGTCAAATCCATTGTTCGTCACTCTTGCGAAGCGTGGGAAATTTTAGCTTATAAAGAGAGTCGATCGTTTAAATTAAGAAAACTTTTACTAAAAGTTTGAGATACGACCAGCACGAGTACGAGCTTTAACATAATATGCTGAAGAATTTGATTTACCGGATAGTGAAATGTAAGCTGTTACAATGCGAATGAAATTTGGATCTAAACAATAGTGAATGAAATTTGGATCTAAACAAACATGTACGTTCAGTATTTCCGCAAGCTCATGTGAGGCGATAACTGTGTTAACCGTCAGCGCTTTCATCCTCTCGATTTCCACGCTTTAAATTTATTCATTCGGGGAAAAATTGACGTCCTTGTAAGTTTCCGTAGAACGCCTTCACTTCGAAATATTAACAAACTAATGCCATAAGCTTAATTGTTTTGTAGTTTAATGATTTCGGCGGGAAAGCTAGAAAGAGCGGCAAATTTGTCCTCACGGTTTAATTTTCTTGACTGAATGCGGCATTTCCTAAGGTTACACCTTTTACTAACGGGTTTAGTTGTAATTGCGAAGTTCAGAGTAGCGCCCGAGTGTTCAACTCTGACTGCAAGGCTTTAATAAGCTTTTCTGAAAAAAGAAGTGAAATTTTTAGCCCGTTTCACCTTTTTGAGAGCGCGAGGCTTCTTGTAAACATGGGGAAAAGTACTGAAGCTAAACTCTGGTGCATCAAAATTATATCCAATGCTGCTTATTTATTTAAGGGAAGGAAAAGAGTTTCACATTTTCAAAATATTGTCAAGGCCGAAGCCAACATATATGAAAGCAAGCAGGACTCATCAAGTTCAGTTTCGGCAGCGGGACAATCGTCTGTTATAAAGAAAATTGTTAAGGTAGTAAGCGAAACATGTTGAAGTAAGCTGTTTACCGTTCTGCTAAGGTTGAGGATCATTTTCAGAGTTGAATTAGTCGCTAATAATGGTTTTCCTTTGCCTTCAAAGCTGGAATTCGTACCCTCCGAAAGTGGCAGCTACCAGTTTGCTTCAGTCAACCCACATTACTTTAATCCTTTTGAGTGTGATGGCTCCTTCAAAAAGATTGACTCTAAATTATCTTCAGAAGGCCTTGCAGAAGCAATAACTGAGAAGCTACAAGGACTAACTACCAATCAGCCTTCCAATGAAAGGCAACAGCAATCCAAAGCTCCTCAGAAAAGACAGCTCACCCGGCGCTCTACTCAGATCCTCCCAGCAAAAAGCAAAAGATAGAAGAGTCGAGTCATGTTGTAAAGCAGATAGAAGACAGATGCAATGAGTGTCAGTTGGATAGTAAGTACCGTAACTAGTTACAAACTTACAACTTGTATAACTGACTGAGAAAGTATAATATTGCCCTACATAATTTCCCCTGGCCACAGGCCTTGAAAGAAGAAATTAGAAGTGAGAATCATTTGTCTACATTTCAGTGGTTGCATACTACAAATGGAAACTAAGGCGCCGTTTACATGAGTCATTTCATCCTGGGATGAGTTTCACCCCGGGATGACCTTCATCTCATCCCGGAATGACTTTCATCTTGGTGTCTGGTCATTTACCTGTAAGTGTTTACGTGATTTGGAGCAAAAATGGGTTCGCTCCGGGATGAAATCATCCCGGGGCGAACCCATTTTTGCTCCAAATCATGTAAACAGTCAAAGGTAAATGACCAGACACCGAGATGAAAGTCATCCTGGGATGAGATGAAGGTCATCCCGGGGTGAAACTCATCCCGGGATGAAATAACTCATGTAAACGGTGCCTAAGTTATTCAGTGTAGTCAATGAAAGAGCATAAAGGGTTGAATCAGTCTTTTTTTTTTCTAAATTTGCATCAAAATGCGCTAATTGTTTTTCTTAACTGAAATTAGTGTAGTGCACAGGCTCAAGAGTTAATGCTAAAGCATGTGATTTTTGGGACACATTTCAAGAAGATAGTTATCTCCCCCACCCAAGTCTCTCTCTTGTCTTGCTCTTTTTACACATGTACATTCCCAAAATAGTGCACTACATCAGCTCTCCTTCAATGAACTTCACTGTTATGGATTTTTGACCACGATATTATTATGTTCTCATGTCTGCCCTCTTCTGTTATTTTGATTTTTTCAGAAAAGACAAGGTGACAATAAATATTTTTAAAAGCAATTCAGTTCAGGATAAAATATACAGTAACAAACCTCTTCGAAATATAAATCAAAGGGACAGAGACGAGTGTCTGTATCACAGGGGTATCAATTTAAATAATATAAAGGTTAACAGTTATATACACATTGGTCCCTTTGGAACTGAGAACTGTCCCTTATAGAGTTTAGCGACAATGCATGTATTACAAAGAGTTCTCTAGAGATTTGCTTGTATTATATTATGACTGAATCAGCTTGAATAAGAAAAAGCCTTAGTAATATTCAGCTCTGAGTAGAGTCTTTTAATCTGTTATCTTTTTTACATGAACGTACAAAAGTGTCATTTTTGGCGTACAGATGTCAATGTATTATTTGGCTGGATCTTGACCCAGTGTTTGCATTTTTTTTTCTTACACAGAATGTCCCAAATGTTATAAGTCTAGTTTCAAGATTGAACTACACAAAGTTAACCTCATTTAATGTTGTACTGTTTTGCAATGTGGATGATGTCAAGGCAGTGAAAGACAAAGTGAAGGAGGAGGGTGCCACTGATACCCAGATAGGACATTTTTATGTCCAGAATTCACCCTGCAGAAGTGAAAGCCAAGGTACATACACTGTAGTATTCATTCTTGTTTTGCATGAACGTAACTGTTAGTTAAATCACATCCAACCACAGTTGGCTTCTTCTCTGTTTTACCAGGTTGTCACATTCAGCTGTTGGCCTTCTTTCCTACATCTGGCTAGATCTAATTATTAGGGGGTGACCTAGATTGAGATCACTTTTATCTTAATTTAAACGCCGTAGAGCAAAGGAAATATTTAATACAAATGGAAAGTGCATTCATAAACCAAATTACCACTGCCATTTAATTGAGAAGTTTTCTAGGGTTTTTGTCTTCGTACCTTAAATAATACTTTGTTGTGCATTATTTACCACTAATTTTGTTAAGAGCCTTTTTGGAAACAAAGCTGACTCATACGATTGTTATTGTGATTACCCTGTTTACAAATTGTGACATTTTTTTAGTCTTGATATTATTAAACTTGTTTGATTGCTCTTTATGTTTTTTTTCAGGCCCTTACTTGAGAGACTCCTTGAAGACATTTGTTATTGGACACTGGTCTGTGTCAAGGCAGGTCACATGCAGACATCTGTGTATTACAAGATCCAACCGGGACAATCTTGTCATAGTAGACCATGTCACAGACCAGCCGTTACCTCTGGAAGCTTACATCTGGCTGGTCAAGCACCTTTCAAGAGAAGGTGACACCGTAATTGATGTTGACAGCAGCAGTGGTAGTGCCTGTGTGGCAGCCCTTAAGGGGGGCAGAAATGGTGTGTGGATAAGCACTGCATCATCTGAACTGCAACACACACTTCAGTGCAACATAAAGAAAAACTTTGCTGCACTAAGCAATCACGAAAGTAGTGAAATTGAGGAAAGTTCTGAAAATTCAGGAATTGATGACTGTGGAGTCTAAAGTAATAATTATTATATTTTTATGAATGTGTCCACAATGTAGGCATCAGATGTATTGATTGCCAAATAGTCAATATTTATGATAATTTAAAAGAAAAAATTGAGCACCTTATGTTTTGATTGTTTATTATTATTATTATTATTATTATTATTATTATTATTTCAATTGGATAAGAAGGTTTCATAATTTGATTGTTTCAAGAGCTAAAGGTGTTGATAATTTATTATTATTATTATTATTATTATTAATTGGCCTGTGACATAAGCATGTGCTGCAGAAATTCTGGGCCTTAAGCTCTGAGTTAAGGCTGCAGAACTTCTGCAGCTTGTGTTCTGAGCAGGGGCCGCAGAAATTCTGCGGTTTATGTCTGAGCAGGGGCCGCAGAAATTCTGCGGCTTATGTTCTGAGCAGGGGCCGCAGAAATTCTGCGGCTTAAGTATCCTGGGCAGGGGTCGCAAAAATTCTGCGGCTTGTGTTCTGAGCAGGGGCCGCAAAAATTCTGCGGCTTATGTTCTAAGCAGGGGCCGCAGAAATTCTGTGGCTTAAGTTCCTGGGCAGGGGCCGCAGAAATTCTGCGGCTTGTGTTCTGAGCAGGGGTCGCAGAAATTCTGCGGCTTAAGTTCTGAGGAGGGGCTGCAAAAATTCTGCGGCTTATGTTCTGAGCAGGGGCCGCAGAAATTCTGCGGCTTAAGTATCCTGGGCAGGGGTCGCAGAAATTCTGCAGCTTAAGTTCTGAGGAGGGGCCACAAAAATTCTGCGGCTTATGTTCTGAGCAGGGGCCGCAGAAATTCTGCGGCTTAAGTATCCTGGGCAGGGGTCGCAGAAATTCTGCGGCTTAAGTTCTGAGGAGGGGCCGCAAAAATTCTGCGGCTTATGTTCTGAGCAGGGGCCGCAGAAATTCTGTGGCTTAAGTATCCTGGGCAGGGGTCGCAGAAATTCTGCGGCTTAAGTTCTGAGGAGGAGCCGCAAAAATTCTGCGGCTTATGTTCTGAGCAGGGGCCACAGAAATTCTGCGGCTTAAGTATCCTGGGCAGGGGCCGCAGAAATTCTGCGGCTTAAGTTCTGAGGAGGGGCTGCAGAGATTCTGCGGTTTAAGTATTCTGAGCAGGGGGCACAGAAATTCTGTGGTTTAAGTTCTGAGTAGGGGCCTTAGAAATTATGTGGCCCCAGAATTGAGGCTGGGGACAGAAATACCATCGAAAGTGGAAA
>OZ034978.1:39749246-39774246 GCA_964030785.1 Siderastrea siderea | reverse complement strand
AGTTGTCTACTGCCGCTGGACATGGACGCTCCAGAAAGTACCTTCGTAAACCATTGCGGTAAGTTTGTAATGTTCCTGGTTCATATTCTTTGCCTTTGTTTTCTTTGGTCGTCTGCCTTATTTCTAGAAAGAAGTGCTTGAGAAGCTGCGGTGCTTCTTGCTTTGAAATTGCATCGAGATTAATTTGTTTGCCATGTTTTTCCTTGAACCAAGACTGCAAACGGCGTACGGATGTACTTGTACTTTATTTTAGTGTTTTCTGAAACCATATTGTCCTTAAAAGAGACCAGTTCGTCATCTGTATAGGTCACAATGGTTTGCTTTTCCGGAATAGATGCTTGACTTTTTTCGGCATTGATACCTGTTTGGTTTTCTTTCGCGGCGCTTGTTTGGTTTTCCTCGGTAAAAACTTTCGTTTGGCTTTCTTCCCTCGTCTCTGCCATTTTGTTTTTTTCTTCAATGCGTTTTCTCGTACTTTTGAGTGTGAGTGGTTTCCTCAAATTTTCTAAAAATTTAAATTTCAATTCAAAATTTGGCAGTCATTCATTTTCTGTAAATTTGTTCATTTCCAAGGTGTTTTTTTTCCTAGCACGAGTTGCATTTTCGTTTTCACGATAGCAACAATGTTTGCTCGCGACTCACGTCAGCAATATCCCTTCATGCACAAGTGCAATTCCACGCTAAATACCCTCTCTTCGATAGCCAATCAGACCGCGAGTTTACCTTTAGCTATGCGATTCTACCCCAAATTTCCCCGCTTTCAGGTGATCCGCGTTTATATATCCATGGTGTGAATGCAATGATTTCTCGTACAAATACGTCATCATGGTCGGCTGTCCACTTCATGGCTGCCTTCGTGCAGTCAGAGCTATGTTTTAAGAAAAAGTGGAAATTAAATTATTACATTAAACTTAAACACACGGAAACACAAAAAAGTAGTTCTTTTTAGAAGTATAGCCTTACTACCTGGCCATTTTGGCGAAATCTTTCACGCTAAACTCGCACTGTAGCTTCGCGTTTTCAGACGACGGCAAAAGCATGGGTTTGGCGTCGGGCCAGCAACCCAGAACATCATGTAAATGTGATTGATGGTTGTACGCATGCTCAGTGCTCTTCAAGGCCAAGTTCAGTCGTTGGCCTCGCCGTTCCCGTTGTCTTTGCGTAAAGTCTCTATTGTAATGTTCCAACGGCAGCCTTCTTCCAAATAAGGAATGCTGATTGGTGTATTTTTGACATTAGGCGAATGGTCATGTGCAAGTAGCAGACTGTTGGCGGCCAGACATGTCTGACGTGATCTGTGTTCGCTCAACAAAATATTAATCGCAAGTACTTTTATCCGTGAAGAAATAGTCTGCTGTTGTAAAACTGTGAAGAATAATTTCATAAAAACAAGTGTGCTGTACATGCACAAGAAAAGTTTCTGAAAAATGAGAAAAATTCCCCGTAACGTCAAACCGACTGAAACCAACAGCCGCCAACGGTTTCGTATTTCGCTTGTGAACATTTGGCTTAGAAACGTTGGAAGATTTCGGTTGTTCCGAAAACGCGGGGTCGGGTGCAGGGTGCGCGGTGCGGGGTGCGTGGTGCGTGGTGCGGGGTGCGGGATGCGCGGTGCGAGGTGCGGGGTCAACAAAAACCGAAAAAATGACATAAAAATTAATAAAAATAAGTAAATTAGTATGTGTAATCAAATGGTGACGAGTGAAATTAGGAAATAATTTCACGTGCGTTCTGTCAAAATTCTAATAATTTCCCGAGCCTTTAGGCGAGAGAAATTATTAGAATTTTGACAAAACACAAGTGAAATTATTTCCTAATTTCACGAGTATACCATTTGATTACCTATTAATATCATGGGTGACAAATTACGCTCACAATCGGCAGGGTTTTGACTTGTTTATCGCGTCGAGAACTCCAAGCATTGAAAAGTTTAAAGCACACAGATTGGCTAAAGTTTACATTTTTCTGAGTGAAATAATGAAAAAATCTTGCGGGAAGTTTTTACCATGCTTTGACGATTTTGTGTATTTGTAACCGACAGCAAAATACACCAGACTCTGAATTTTTACTTGAAAAGTACCAAAGCAAATCGCTTGGCAAAGGTTATCCGCGTTTTATCCCGCAAAATTCACTGAATCGAGCACCACGTTGCTCCATCAAGCAAGGCTCAGAAGGCTTCACAAATGCATTCAATATACGCACAGAAAACTTGTTTTAACGAAAGTAAACTTCGGAAGCAAATTTGTATTTAAAACTGACCTTTATTTCATTCGAAGAAGTGCCCAAATCCACTGAATTACTTCTCTGAGTTCGCGGTCAATCACTCGATCAGCAACTGCTCGCCGTTCGAAAACTTTCGCTTTAACACTATCACAAATAATCTCTTCTCTTTGACTCGCAGTTGATTTCTGAGAAGTTCAGCCAATTAAAAGTCAAAATTTACAGATTACCGATTGAGTCATCAATGAATATTTCCAGAATAGCTTTAGTTCTGCACAAAACATCTTCATCATTAACCTCGACGCCATCTTGGCCCTGAGCTGTAGACCCGTTGCCATAGCAATTTTGTAATTTCACATGTGAAATTATAAATTAACGCTGAAATTTCGCGCCAAAATTAAGGAGTAATTTGTCACCCATGTTATTAATTAACCGGCTTTATAAAATGGGCACGGCTTTGTCCTGATAGTCAGTTGGCTTAACATACGAACAAAGTGCTGTAAAGCTTGTGGTAAGGGTACTCAAGAGCGGTACTGTCTTATATAAGACGCATGCGCATACAGTACAGCCCAAAAATAATGCACGCGCAAGAACTTCTTCTTGCGTCCGCAAGCCGGGAACTTCTTGCCGCTACTTGCGCGACGCTTACGCTTGAATACTGCAAGCCGCAAGAACTTCTTTGCGTTTAGAAGTTAAAACCGCAAGAACTTCTTTATGGTAAAATGTCCGGACCGCAAGTAAGCCCAAGAACTTCTTTGCGCTAACATCTTAAAAACTCGGAACCCGGAGAAGGTAAAAAAAGGGACCACTTTGTAGTGCAACGCACGTTCGAAATCGGCTGCCTTTGTAGCTTGCAATCAGTTGTTTATTTGGTCGCTTGTAAGTTTTTTTCTTCGGTTTAGAATTTTTATCTGATAAAGAGTTCACTAGGTTCTGAATTTGACGCTGGTCGCCTTCAATGTTATTTTTTAACGGCTAGGGAGAAACGAGACTCAAACGAAGCACGCGTATGTTATTGTTTATTATGTGTCCCGGAGTCTCAGACGTGCGGTACGCGTAGCGCCGCGAAAGATTTCGCTCGATTTATTTCACTTAAATAAGGAACAACGGCAAAGCACAGTTCATCAGTCACATTATTAATGAAACGACATTCACCTGTTCAAAAGTCTTAATTGGAAAAACACATTATGTTTGTAAAAATAGTTCCATTCATTACGCTGAAGTCGATATCACATTTTAAAACTTCGAAGTAAACCAAAGAAGTCTGAAGGAAACTAAAACTCCGCGATCTGAAAGAAATTCGACACGTCAATTTTAACCTGAGTAAACACAAATCTGCCGTATGCAAATTTAGTACGATTTGCATGAATGACGTTTTGTAACGCAATGCATGAGCAGTTCTCTAAGCCGCCAAAACAGCAAGCCCCGGGCAGCAAGCTGTGTCGAAAGGCGAATGTGTAGTTGAAATCATATGTCTATGCTATTTCTTCGAGTATTCCTTTTTTGCTGGGAAATTAAAGTGGTAAAGATGCAGGGATTCTTGACGAGTTCACCCACGAGATGGCAGGACTTCCTGCACGTGTAAGTCTTGTCTTGTCTTGCCTGTCAAAGAAGAGTTCGCGCAGTTTGCCACAATTATAGCTTTTGGACTTTTTTGTTTCTATTTCTGTGATGGAATAAAAAACTGAATTGAGTCAGTTCTGAGTTGAACCCGTATTACCGTATCAGACACGCTTAAAAAAAATTGTTCATGTTTTGTCATGTGCCGGAGATCATGTTTACCGGTTGTTTTATCTTGCAGTCGGAAAGCTGGCGGATATTCCATTTCGCGACGTGAATTTTCTTCGATACTTCGGTTGTTCGAACATTTGCTTCCTTGAGTTTTTGATTGGCCTTGCGAACTTTCGCTTGACTTGGCGAATTGTCGCGCCAACGCGGCGAAAAATCGCTCGAAAGCTCGGCGATATTTCAAAGAGAATAGAGCGCGACATTCGCTCTTATTACTTTTGCAAATTACCTCACACTAACACGAGCACTACAAGTTTCTTCGGCTGGACCCGCAGTACTTCTTGCGCCTTCTTGCGGCTTGCGGTAACATTAGTAACTTCTTGCGGCTTCTTGCGGCTAGATATGTTCTTGCGGGTAAACCGCAAAAACATAGCACTTTCACTTCTTCCGCCGGTGTCCCAGCAGATTTGACCCCCCCAAATTTGGACCCCCCGGTCCAAATTCGCTAGCGAATATGGACCCCCGGGGGACCCAATCCGCTAGCGGATTTGGACCCCCCTCGCGGATTTAGACCCCCTATGTAATTGCAAAAACCCACGCTGTTATTCGCATATAAAGTACCAAAATAATTTCACTTTTCAATCTTGGCGAAGAAACGTTTCGTTTGGGTTTCAAAATACTGCAAACCTATTCATAATAGAGGTAGAGTCAGACTTTAGATCAAGTAAATTGACCGTTCGTTTTAGGCACATAGCCAGACCTCTAAACGTTGCAGTTAAAGCACGCGCTGCGGTATTTCTTACAGAAGATACGATGTTAAAATCTTGTTTTCTTTCATACGCGTTGTTATTACTTTTCCAGGATACTGAATTTAACATAGTTTGAATGAGCGGTTTAACAAAGGAGGTTTTAAAGTAACACCTCTTGGTTGAGAATCGCGTTGTGCTGCAAAAAAAGTTTGCTTGATTACACAACTTCACGGGATGTTTTTTTTTTCAGAACCTTTTCCAATCATGATGTTTTGAATTTGTATAAGTCATGAGGACACCAAGAAAAACATCAAGACTTTGCTGCAACAAAATTCAAAAATTCAAAATTCAGTTATCGCATGTTAACTATGTCATCGATGTTACAAAAGGCCTCTAAATAAAGAGCTAATTTCAACAGTGCATCTTTGAAGAAAAAATTAGATCAGTTAATTTCTCAAAAAGCGTGCTTACGTACACGCGCTAGGAAAAGTGATTTCTCTTGTTCATTTTAATGAAAAATAGCAGAGTCATGCTTAAGGGTCCTTAAGGTTCAGTACACTGGAGTGCTACCACAAAGCCACAAAACTTCTAAAAGTGTCTGAAACACGCTCTGCAGTATTTCTTACAGACGGTGCGATTTTAAAATCTTTCTTTTTCTTTTACTCCCGTTGTTAATATTTATTCTAAAAAAATTAATTTGAGGTGAGAAAAAGGTGAGAAGAAAAGCTAATTTTTAAAGTACGCTTGCTACTCCGTCCCTCCAATTACCTCGGCAAGCTGATGTCAAATACTATTGTGTTTCTTAGCGCGGCTTTATAAATTCGCTTTAAGTCAGTTATGGTAGAAAATATTGTAAGATATCTTCAAGAAAGTTTAGTTTTTAAAATTTATCGATACAAACTAGCGTTGTAGGTTCTCTTTTACCCTAACTATTAAAGATTATTTGAAAAGAAAAACTGCTTCAATATTTTTATTTTGCATCTTTAACAGCTCCAAAAAACAATTTTACCAATTTTACTCAATAGAACTCTTGTTTTCAGGGGGGTCCAAATCCGCGAGAGGGGGTCCATATCCGCTAGCGGATTTGGACCGGGGGGGTCCAAATCCGCTGTGACACCGGCTTACGTGTTCTTGCGGCGCAAGAACTTCTTGCGCCACTTCTTGCGTGTGCATTATTTTTGGGTTGTACTGTATTAGTCTGCTGAATGTTACCTTCATGTGTTCTTTTCTTTTAATTTACGGTATTTAAGATATCAACGACGAAGGGTTGTTAAGTTTGGAGATTTTTGTATTTGTCTTGTAAAACGCATGCGCAATTGAGTAAAGCAGCTAATAGGATGGAATGCGGAATTGGCTGTGTTGTCTGATCTAGTTAGTGGTTATGGTGAAAATTTTTTTTAGCGCAGGGGTTTTTTATTGGGATTGACATTTTGAGGGTGTAAAAATGTGGGAGTCAGAAGGATTTGTGAATGTCAGGAGCATATCACGCTTCTGTGAATGTGATTTGCTTTGAAAGTTGCGTTTTGTATAGGAGCGGTGTAACATTGTGCTGCGTTTTATGGGGGGGTGGGGGTGGTTTGCGAAGTGGATTGTAAGGTTTCTGATTGGCTAACTTGTAATTCGCAGCGGACAAAAAGGACGGTTGCGTTTTGCCGGCGTGGGCTAGGAAGAGAAGGAATTGGTACTAGTATGATGATGCAATATTACTGGATTGCACCATGAGTACACTGTGATAGTTCTGACTTGTGAACGGAGAGAGATGAGTGTTTATTTGAGGCGAGAAGTTGATACGAAGGAATCGTCATTAATAAGGAGATCAATTAATAGGGTAGGTGTTACGAGTCTTTTTGCATTGAAAGAACGAAAATATCTGAATATTATCGACGGATTTGTGTGGTTTGCGTGTGGTGTACGCTAAAGGCTACGAGCAGTCTCTCTTTCCGTTCAGAGATAGTGAAGGAAAAGAAAAACAAGCGAGTGAGCGCGAAATCGATTGCGGCTCGACAGGCGCGTTAGCTTTCAAGGACGTGGGCGACTTTCGTCCCCGCTCGCTTGGGGATTCCCGGGCTAGCAAACCGGATTTAAACATCACGTCATGAGATATGCCTTGACGTGTCCCATACTCTGACGATCTGCTCGAGCTCGTGTTTATCAAGCGTTATATTTTGATTCTACTGCTATGTTCACTGTTTGTATTTAAGGTCTAGGCACAACAGTAAATACTTCGTCGTCCCGGTGTGAGCATTCTCAGTTGTGGACGAATTTATATCGACATTCAACGTTTGAGTGAATTTGCGTTTTTCAGCACAAATAAAAGCGATAAGAAAGATAAGCTGAGTCATCAGAGTTTAAACATTACGTCATCCAGTAACGTTATAGTCAAAATATTGTGTCACACAATCACACTTTTCGTCACGCCGGTTCGTATAAATAGAGGATCGCGGTAACATTTGTGAAACCTAGGGGTGGAAAGGGTCAGAATGGCCGGTTAAAATGCCCAGTGGGCTTTCTTGTTAATAAAGTAATAGCCCTTTTTACAGTTCCCGGCGCCATATTGGAATGGTAACCGCGCAAACACGATAGCGAGGCTGAGATTAACCCCGCGTATATTCAAACAGCTGATTTTAGTAGCATGCATTTCAAGGGAAAATCGAGTTTTATCTGTGAGTTCTCTGTCCAAGATGGTTCTAAATTATAGATAAGGAAATATCGTCCCTAGATGACATTCAAAACCTCACAGCAAAGAATCTACGAGAAATTCTGCGATCTTATTCAGAATCGACGGGAGGAGTGAAAGCTGATCTAGTGTTGAAAGTGTACTTTGCTAATGCGAGAAGTCCTACCGTCGAGTGCGAACAACAGGGGAAATGAAAACGATTCTCTACAAGATACTCTCGATTACAGATTATTACTCGATAAGCTAACTGCGCTAGGGTTCAGTAAGGCCTCTGTGCAATGGTTTAATGCTTATTTGACAGATAGATTGCAAAGTGTTGTTGTTAATGGGTTAACTTCTGACCCTCAATCCATCTGTTTTGGTGTCCCTCAAGGGTCATTGATTGGCCCCTTATTATTCATAATTTATATCAATGATCTGCCCTCAATTGTGTCGCATTGCAAAATTCAGTTATATGCGCAGGATGATACCCTTCTATACGCTAGCAGTAGCTCCGTCACTGATATTGAATTCATGCTATCTGAAGATCTAAAGCATATAATAGAATGGCTAAATGATAACTTCCTATACCTTGACTACAGCAAAACTAAGATAATGTTAACGGGTACACACCAGAGGCTTGCCCGCGTTGATAATTTTACAGTTAAGGCAAAGGACACTGTCCTGTCACGAGTTTATCAATTTAAGTATCTTGGGGTTGTACTGGATCCGTGCCTCTCATGGAATGATCACGTGGATTACATCGGACGTAAAGTGTCTGCAAGACTCGATATGCTTCGCAGAGCACGTAAGGTCATTTCGCGGAAGTCGTGCATAACTCTTTACAACGCCATGGTACTCCCAATATTTGACTATTGTGCCACTATATGGGACTCCCGTGGCAGGACCAATCGCGATTACTTAGATAAACTACATAGACGTGCCGCCAGCATTATTGAGGGAAACAAAGTCTCTCAGCCACAGGTTGCGCAGGTATTTAGTTGGCCCTCACTCCAGTCCCGCCGGGACTATCTGAAATGCATGCTAGTTTTTAAATGTTTGCATAACTTGGCTCCACTCTATTTGCTTAAGGAATTTCACCATTCACGCGAATTTCACGATTATAATACGCGCCATAGAGATTTGCTGCGTCCGCCTTTTGCGAAAACATCCAAGTATCAGGGCTCCTTCAGGGTTAGCGGAACTAAAATATGGAACAGCCTCCCGTTGAAACTGAGGAGGGTTCAGGAATTAACAAGTCTGCATGGCCTAAAAAAGCTTTTTAAATCTAGCTGAATTTACCCCCATCGCTTACAGTAATTGAGTGTTACTATGTTAATACTTTTGTAATCTGAAATTTTGTATTTTGTAATGTTATTTGTAAGTAAATTTATGTTAAACAGAGCCCCATTCAAACCAGCCTCGCTGAACTGGGGACCTCTGTCTAAATATTGTGTAAATAAATAAATAAAAATCAAGGGGATTTTACATACGAAGCCACCATAAGAAGGATTTCAGCTCTTGGATGGTCAACTGATCTCCGTGATTTGCCAGAAATGAATTTCATCCAGCTATACGACTACCTCGTGGTATCCGCGCTTAAATATCGCCACATCGTACTCAAAGGAACACATTATAAGAAGCTTAAGTCCTATCAATTCTTTTTCGAAGGAAATGTCAAAAAGCTAGAAAGTGAAATTTTTGAAAACAAAACCTACGTCAGGGCAACCGTCTTACCATCGATGAAGAAGATGCCATACAGAGTAATTGTTGAGTTGTCGCCTACGTGTGATGTGTTGCGAGCAGCCTGCACTTGCCCCGCTGGTCTTGGATTGCAAGGCAAAGGAAAGTGTAATCACGTCGGAGGAGTGCTGTTTGCTGTTGACGATTTTACTAGAAGAGAGTTACAAAAAAATCCTTAGCCATTAACCTGTACCTCACGACTGTCCGTCTGGGTTGTGCCTCGCAATCAAAGTGTTGCTGCGAAGCCGCTTGATAAAGTGCTAATCAGGAAAATGAGATTCGGCAAAAAGAACATTAGAACGCGACCCAAAATCATTAAGTTCGATCCAAGAGAGCCAAATCAGCGCACTCGAAGTGGAGAGAATTTTAGAAAGCTGTGCGACAACCTTCGGAATTGTTTGCCTTCAAGTTCTTTCTTTCTTTTTCATGACCTTAAATCAAAATGCGCAGGCAGTGATGAACAACCAACTTCAGCCTCAGAAAGAGGGGAGGGAGATCAAGAGGACACACCCTTCACTGACAACTGACATTGCTACAGCTCGTTTTAAAAACATTGTAGATGAGCATGTTGAAAACTTGACAATCACAGACAAAGAGAAAAGTGATACCGAAAGACACACAAGGGGCCAAACCAAAAACCAACTCTGGTTTGACAAACGTAAGTCAGTGCTGACTGCTTCAAATTTGGGAAAAGCAGTGAAAACTAAAGTGGAACCATCAAATAAAGTGACAGCCATGCTCTATGGGAATTTTACCACGGAGGCTATACAGTATGGAATGGAAAGTGAAGATAAAGCTGTGGGTCTTTACATAAAGGAAATGCAACAAGAAGGAATCACTGTTGAGGTGAAAGAAGTTGGACTTTTACTGTCCAAGAAGAAACCATTTCTGGGGGCAAGCTTGGATAAAGTAATTACAAATCTTGACACAAATGAGAAGTGGGCGATGGAGATTAAATCTCCATTTAGCAAAGCAGGCATGACAGTTGAAGATGCCTGTAAGACTAAAATTTTTTTCCTAGAAAAACTTAGTGATGGAACTATCAGACTCAAAAGAACACATGACTACTACATTCAAGTCCAAGGACAACTGTATGTTGCCTACAATTTAGGTCTGAAAGGTATTGTATTTATCGTGTAGTTTGGAGAGGAATTGCCTTTATTTAAAGAGAACATTATCTTTGAAAGTAACAGGTGACAGAATGAAGTTCTTCCCAAACTTGAATTTTTATACAAAAGGGCTTTTTTCCCTGAAATGTTGACACAGAGAGTAAAGAAATGCAAACCTCTGTAACTCCATGGTAGTTCGGTGCCATATGGACAATACTCTTGTACAGCAAATGGGCTTAAATTAAGATTTCTGAGAGCTACATGACCACCTAAAGGGTCGTGCCATACGTCTAAAACTGATTATCAGTTTTTCAGCTTTTTTAACTTCATGAAAATCTTGCATTTTACAGGGTGTTTCCCTTTTTAGCTCATATCCACAGGAACATAAAATTACATAGTTCTGCTGAAATATTTCAACTTCAGAAACTAGTGGTCCCTTCCCATTTTAACCTTTCACATTCTCATGATTCTCCCTGCTGTTATTCACTGATGTGCAGGATAGGTTAAGGAAGCAAAAGCCTCCTTGAACAGTAACATTTCAGATTTAAATGCATTCACTTTATACTTTATTTATTATTACAGGATACTACTGATAGGAGTGACCAACACCTGATTTCTCCTTAAAACTGAACAGCATTTAGTAGTGGTACACTAGTTATTATGGATGCATTCATTCGACCAGATTCTGTAATAAAATTTAAAATGAATGCTCTA
Source organism: Siderastrea siderea (assembly GCA_964030785.1). Taxonomy (NCBI): domain Eukaryota; kingdom Metazoa; phylum Cnidaria; class Anthozoa; order Scleractinia; family Rhizangiidae; genus Siderastrea; species Siderastrea siderea. The sequence continues at coordinate 39,763,327 of OZ034978.1, read as the reverse complement.
TTACAGTCACTTAACATCCACACTTGGAAGAAACAGTGCATTAGTGGTACTTGTTGACCTGAGATGTCAAGAATATATTTAGCAAACTTAATAACTCAAGCATTCCCATGCATATAAGGGACTGCATATTGTTATTCTGGAATATGGTTGATAAAGCACGCCCTAAATTAAGAAACATAGTTTAATGGTACAGTAGATTTTTGCAATTTCAAAGCCCTATATTACACTGAAACTTTTTTCTTTTTTTATATAGTTGTAAGGTAGTTTCCGATGAACTGTTTTGAACAACCATGTTTAACTTGAAGTTGATGTAAATAACTGTAAATAGATTTTTTATGTACATGTATCCATGTGTACCATGAAGTAAGTATTTTGGTAAATACTGAACTTTTTAGTCAACTTATGAGAATAATTCTTTTCAGATACTGTAAATGAAGGAATAAACAACCCGCCTACGAGGTCAATTTTGGAATGAGCCCCCAGGGGATGATTTGGTCATATACGGTAAAATAGATCAAAACTATTTTTCTCCCCGTTGTTGATATTAATCATGGAGTAGCTGGTTAGCTGGAAGTGCTCTGAGCAAATAACAGTAGAGTTAGTTACAAAAAAATCATCTTTCCCATGCCGGCGCTTGATCAGGTTGCACCACCGATTTCTTCGCGTTAACTCCTTCGGAAACCTAAAGAAGTGATAGGGTGTACGTAAACCGTCTGATCCGTAAAAGGTATTTGAACACCCAAAAGCGGCACACTCCTTTCCTTTGCTGCTAGAGGAAGCAGAAGGGCTGTTCTGGCAACTGTTAGGGTCGTCCATTTGCAGCATTTGCTCACAGATTCAGAGGAAACCGAAGAAACCACGCTAAGTTTACTAGAAATGACGCGACGCGAGTCAACCCCAGCCTCGCTACCGTGTTTGCGCGGTTACCATTCCAATATGGCGCCGGGAACTGTAAAAAGGGCTATTAATTCAGAAAAGTATTTTGGTTTTGTAGTTGTCGAGTTTTCCGAGCTTGTGTATACTACAAAATGCGATGTTTGCGACACTTAAAATTATTTGTGGCTACACCCGTCAGTCAGAACGCACAGAGTTTGGACGGAATTTCTCATTCAAACGTCCTGGGAACATTCGAAGTTTGTTTAGAATGAGCAAGCGATTCAAAAGAACAATTTAGTCTTTTAGCTGACGAATTTGTGAGCTTGTGCATACTACTGAAATCGCTATGTTCCCGACACTTTTTGTGACTAGACCCCCCAGGCCCGCCAGTCAAAAAAACGCAGAATTTAGACATAATTTTGGGTTTACCTCGGTGTAAGAACCTGACAAGATTTTCTTTGTTTGTTAGCTTTTGTCTTGCTGTACGGTATTGTTTAAAATATTTTTGTTTCCTTTGTTTTACGTCATCCGTGAGTTTCACAGGTTCTTACACCGAGGTAAAGCCGTAATTTTTCATTCAAACGTCGTGAAAGTATTCGAAGCGGTGAGTTTGTTTAGAATTACCAAGCGATTTAAAAGACCAATTTGGTTTTGTAGCTGGAGAATTTTCCGAGCTTGAGCATACTAGAAAATCGCTAGTTGCTAGTTACTTGATCCATGTCTGACCCAGCCGTCACGCAACCATTACTGTAGTGACAATTGTCAAGGACTCTATCTAAAACCTGGATAATTCTCCGAATTTTTAGAGACAGACTTTTATACAGGAAAATAGAGAACTAGCTATCAAATATAAAACAATTATCCACATTAAAAGCTTTATAACATAGAGGGCAAAGTTACTGAATGCTGATTGGTTGAGACAGAGGGCATTTTTTCTTAATTTTCTTCCCGACGAGGGCAAAATTACTAATTCGTGATTGGCCAAGCGCCAAAATTACTCGCATTTGATTGGCTGAGCGTGAGAGCCGCCATTTGCATTTTGTAGGCGTCTTGAAACGAAAAACGGATTTTGAGTTGTTCAAGACAAGGATCGCTTCAAAGTTTGACTTTTAACCGAGATGGTTGGTAAAAATGGTATGGAAATCGGGTGCTTGCTTGAAGAGGAATTCCAAAAGGTGAACCTATATGTGTTACGGGAAACAGCAAATTGTTATTTGTTTTAAAACTACTGAAAACTTACAGCGACGTGGTCGATAGTTTTTCCAGCGAGGAAGCTTCGCAACTCAGGTGAATAAAATTTACTTAGTTAATTGAGTTGTAAGTGTGTTTTGTCAATGAACTAGAGTTGTATTTATCTCTTAAGATGTACATAATGGTCAGTATTTCTTGTTCTGTGCGCTGAGCAACAGTTAAAATGCTTGTTTGGTGAATTGTTTAAAGCGGATACTTTTATAATTATTCTGAGGGCCGGCTGATTGTGTTTCAACGTGCACGGAAAGTGTTCCGAAAATTTTGCCCTCTGTGTTAGAAACAAGTAATCGCATTGAGTCCTCGTAGAATTAAGGACAAATTTCACTTGTATTTTCAAAGTTTTCACAAATTGCCCTCGTCGCTGCGCGACTCGGGCAAATTTTGTGAAAACTTTGAAAATACGCGTGAAAATTTATCCTTAATTCTACTCGGCCTCATGCGATTACATATACAAAAAAGAATTAATGAATTCTGATAATTATTTTGTTAACTTTCAATTGATGAGATTCATTCTATCATGCTTAACAGTTTACGCAATAATTTATTATGAATTCAGACTGATGTCACTTGATTGTTATCTCCTTTTACATTATTATTTCTTTTTGTAAGTTGTATGCAGTTGCAATACTGAGTCACGCAAATAAAATTGTTGTTGTTATTGTCGGAAACCAGAGTGCCAGGCGTGTCTACATGCCCGGCAGCCGTGCGCAGTTAAATTGAAATGGAAAATGCTCGGCAGTTCACGGCTCAGAGGTTTCACAGTCATTTTTCAAATTACTGAAATAAAGTTTCAGTGATATTCAAATAAAAAAACAATTCTGACAGCATCCGTGACAATTGCCACTATGGTTGCGTGACGGCTCGGGTCAGAAAGGGTCAGACAGGGATCAAGCAAGGTAGCGATTTTCTGGTATGCACAAGCTCACAAAATTCGTCAGCTACAAAACTAAATTGGTCTTTTGAATCGCTTGATAATCCTTAACAAACTTCGAATGCTTCCAGGACGTTTGAATGAGAAATTCCGTCCAAATTCTGTGCGTTCTGACCCCGGGGGGGGGGGGGGGGGTACTGGGAAAAATTTTGATAGGAGTGTGCCGCTGGGACTCTGAAACCATTAACCTATACCAGACCACGTTCATGTCGTTTTTGCAACCCTATTCTAGACTGGATGCCAAAAATCCCTACCCTATCCCAGACTAGCTATTTTCGAGCTATCCATCAGAAATATAACCACACAGTGCTTTTAATGGAAAACCATCTCTCGATCAACAATATTGTCACGATTTCATTTATATTTTATATTTCCGAGTTTTTCAAACCCATTAATTAATTCGATTAAATTTTCACACCACCCATTAGTTTCCCGGTAATTGATACCCTATCCTAGACCAAACTGCTTGAAAACCATACCCTTCACAGCGGCACATACCTATATAGGTTATATATGGGAGTACCCCCCCGGGGTTCTGACTGGCGGGTGCCGCACAAATATTTTAAGTGTCGCAAACATCGCATTTTGTAGTACGCACAAGCTCGGAAAACTCGCCAACTACAAAACCAAAATACTTTTCTGAATCTCTTGACAATTCTAAACAAATGCAGAATACTTTCAAAACGTTAGAAAAAATCTCTCCGTCGAAATCCTTCGAAAATTTCGGACTGCCGGGTATGGAAAGTCATGATCCGTACTCGGCTGCCGGGTATCTAGACACTGGCTATTTATTTATTTATTTATTGGTTCTTCACTTTTAGTTAACAACTATTTGCTTTGTATTTAATTTTTTCGTAACGTGTACAGTAATCAAGCTATTGTAAGTAATATATTGTAAGTAATGTAACGTGTATTGTAAGTAAGTTACTGTAAGTAATGTTTGTAAGTACTGTAACGCTTTTTGTAAGTTAAGGGACGGACCATTAGAAAAGTGATGGGGGGGGGGGGGTGGGGGGTTGTTAGCCTGCCAGAATTTTTTTTTGGCCCATTTCCTGTGCAAGTATTTTTTTTTTGGCTACAGCCCTATGCATGATTTTTTTTTTTGAGAAAATATTTTCCTTATGCACAATTTGCTATTGAATTAATTAAACAATGCAACTTTGTTTTACTAAATACATAGCTTGTACTGTTACGTTACTTTACATTTTTAAGTTTATTTTATTAAAAAACACTTTTTAATAATGTTCGCTTTAAAATTTAATTTACTGAAGGAGGTTTCAAAAGTAAATAACGATTTATAGTGAAAAATTGTGTAGTATTATTGATATACATGTATGGATTTTTTTATAAAAAACGTATTCATATGAAATGATTTGATACAAACAGTGGTATCCAGAAAGATTAATTTATAAAATATACAGTACATACACTGTTATTTCCTTAATTTAAAAACAATTCTTTTCAAAAACGTAGCTCATAAATTTGCCTTTATAACTTTTCATTTTAAATACATACAGGTACCTTCTAACCCTTTGCTGGGAAGTTAAGGGTTATAATTTAATGTAACAGCTTTTTGAGGATGTAGACACAGTGGGAGAGTGCTAAAATGTCAAAAACGCAACATATACAAACACACGTAAGCTTCAAACGGATAAGGATCGAAAACCACATTTGACAGTTGGCCACCTTTGATTAACCAATAGAATCCTGGATTTTTGATTCACACAGTGGGTATAAATACACAACGGGAAACGCTTGCCAAACAGAATGCCTTGCCATTCTCAAAACGTACGCGAGGTTGCATAAGAGCAACTCGCAAAACCAATCCCGGCAACTGATGAGACCCATGTGGAGGGTCGAAACCATGGTCTTGCCTGTACAAATCGGCAGTCGAAAGACTTGCTTACGAAAGGAGGAAACATATCAAGCTCCATAGACACGAAACTTACAGTTTCAAAAGGGGCTAATTGTTACACATTTGACTGAACTCAATGTCAACAAACGGTGCCAAAGCTCAAACACGTTTTAATGGTACTTTATAAAACCAAGACAGTCATTGCAACGACAAATCTTACGAGCCACTGTTCATATCCTTTCTTAAAAATCACATACTTGTCAGTGCAAAAATATTAAGAGGCTACATTATCTAAATGTTTCCATTGTTAGAAGTCGTGCAGGCCTGTCGCTCCTTGCTACTCCCAACTTAAACCAATTTCCCTTCGGCTTGGATTTGCCCTTCACTCATTTACTATCGGTTATTTTGAAGTCCCGCTATTTCAAACTTTTTTTGTTTCCCTTGACGGTTCAAAATAACGGGGTTGAACTGTATAACTATGACTATAAAAACAACAAAAAATTTGTTCCAAGCGAAGGTATCCCCCTCCCGACAAAAGAAATATTAATTATGAAAACAATATTTTATAGCATCCTGGCAGAGCCCCAGAAAGTTCCCAATTTTTTAAACACTGGAGACACTACTTGAGCCCTTTGGCAGAACGAATTATGGTTTCATATCAAAATGAGGTCCATCTTGTGCATGAATTTTTTTTTCGGACATTTTTCCTTGCACGAATTTTTTTTCGGACACTTTCCCTTGCATGCATTTCTTTTGGTTTTTTCCCCACCCCCCCCCCCATCACTTTTCTTATGGTCCGTCCCTAAGTGACTGTAGGTGATGTATCCTAAGTACTGTATTGTGTTGTTGCAAAAAAATAAATAAATAAATAAACAAATTACAAAAAAAAACACAAAAAAATTATTGGTTTACTATCTATTTTTTTTTAATTTTCATTTTTTTGGTTTTTTTATGACCCTGCAGTCCGCACCCCGCACCCCGCACCCCGCACCCCGCACCCCGCACCCCGCCCTGCGTTTTCGGTATAACCGGAAGATTTCAATCTTCCAATAATGCAATCCGTTCCCGATTTATGAAAATCATTCCTAAATAATGAGCGGAACGCGCTGAGTATTTTGACTATAAATGGTTTTCCATTGTCCGATGTTTGGTCAAACATTGTTTGTCCGTTTAGCCACCGAACCTTTCGTGTGACAAACGGGTGTTTCGAAAACGCGGGGTCGGGGTGCAGGGTGCAGGGTGCAGGGTGCAGGGTGCGGGGTACAGGGTGCGGGGTGCAGGGTGCGGGGTGCGGGGTGCGGGGTCAAAATACCGAAAAAAAAAAAATAACAAAAAGAGGCGAAATGAAAAGAAAATAGCTTAATACATACAAAAATACAATTTGAATGTACAAGGAAAATACACAAATAAAGAGAACATTGAATATTTGGATCTCACGCGAACCAATTTCACGCACGAGAATAAAATGCACTATACATTGGATAATAGACCAACCAAAGAATATTATAGATGGCTGTTGGGCCTTTGAAAAAAAATAGGATGTCGTGACTTTCAAAACAAAAATTACAGCAAAGAGCTGAGCACTTGTTTTGTGTGTTCTGTACACGTAGTTTTTAAAACTAACTCTCGCTGCAGTATTGCAGAGATTGTACCCGGATGCCAAAATTCAAGAATTCAAGATTGTATTGATGCTAAGATCAAGTAGAAGATTGACGATACGAAGATTGCAAATTTACGGGAACAATTCCGCAAGCAGTGCACGATTTTATTCTTGTGTGTGAAATCAACATGTTAGGAATGCTGACTCTATTGGCTCCGATCTCTCGATATACCGTTCAGGTGCATTTTTGGTTGCATGAGTTTAATAAATTTTGTTATGTCCAAAAACACAAGTAATTTTTTTCCCACAGAAACTGAAGTGAACAATCGGCTGTCCATGTCCAGTCATAGATATAGCTGTTTAGTAAAGGACCATTTTCTTTTTGAAGGGGGCTGGGGGGTTGGGGGTGTTTGGTTGGCAAATACGAAAACAAAAAAATCGTGCATAGCGGCACAAAGCAAAGAAATACATCGCAAGCTAGTGAAATAAAATTCATACAAAGCTTTTAGCCGTGAAAACAAGTTTCTGCAGAAAAAATTACCCACCCCGTTCCCTCCTCTCAAATACATAATGGTCCATCATCTCCTATGTGATGAAAATTGTGCACGATCTTCTTTTCGTGCGTAAAATCAACCTCGTGCGAGCCGTTAACTCTGATTCGCTTGGATCGCTCAACATACGGTTCAGCTGCGTTTTGTTTTGGCGGTGAAAATGCATCAGAAATGAAATAAAATTAAAAAAGAGAGTGAAAAAAGAGTGTTCCACCGAGACCTCACAAAAATTTCTCGTTATTTATTTATCTATTTATTTATTCACTTATTTAGTGGTTTGCGTGACAGTCAAATAGTCAATTCTCGCTCAATTTTTATATGCTCTTGTATTTTTTTATGGTATTTTTGTATGTGGTTAGCTATTTTCGTTTGTTTGTTTTTTTATTTTTATTCTTATTTTGGCTGTTTTATTATTATTGTTATTCTTTTTTTTTATTTTTTCGGTTTTTGTTGACCCCGCAGTCCGCAGTCCGCAGTCCGCACCCCGCAGTCCGCACCCCGCAGTCTGCACCCCGCACCCCTACCCCCCGTTTTCGGAACACCCTGTGACAAACACGATGTTGGAAAAAAGTGTTTGGTCCTTTAGCCAGGGCCTTAAACATATATTCTCACCCTATTCGCCAAAAAAAAGTTTAGGATTAGGCCTGAAATAACGCGTGAAAAAATCGTTCATATTTTAAGTGGGTTTTAAGTTCTACGCGACATTTCCTTTCCCTCCCCCGTCATCGACTTGTCAGCAGTTAATAGTTTGCCAATAAGCAAAAAAAAAAGAGTTCTCAAGTTTATCACTGGAATAATAAACAGATGAAACAAGATTTCTCTGCCTTAACATGAAGAGCTTCATCACCCAGGAATCAAAGTTCATGGCAATTTGTGATATTGAATCAACTGTAGTAGGATCATTGTTGATATTGTTATTAGTGTTATGTTGTGTAAAAGGTACTTCAGTTAAGTGATATTTCCTTTCTTAGTGAATGACCTATTTTTAAAACTGAGTCAAGTGATTTAGCTTTCTTTTGTGTCTTTTATATTTTAAACTGTTACTCCTACTATGATTTTTGACAATAATTGCTCTTGACCTGCTAAAAGGAAAAAATCAAAATCCAGCAATTGTGAAATCTGAAAAAGCCAAGACATCGTTCTGAGCTAGCCGTGGCCTCTCCAAGCAAAGCACGTCTCTAAAGTCGCACTTGCACAATATACAGTAGTTATCTAAATTCACAGTTCGGCTTTCTAATAGACCCTTTGCCTTGTCTCATTGTTTTCACTTGTAAGTGATCACTTAAGAGCCATTTTCTGAGAATATCGAGAATCGAAAGACACTCACAAAAAATCGAATTTTTTTTTATTTTGGCAAAAAATCCCTTTGGGTAAGCTAATTCAAGAAAAAATAATCCAAAGTTCCAACGAGTTATTTAACGGACGAAAATTTAAAAAGTTCGAAAAATGCATAAAATGGCGGTTTTAGGGTCTCTAAACGGCTCAAATTCTCACTCAACTTTAGGAAGCCAGTGAGAGCGTAAAAAAGATTCTTTTAAAACGAAACAAACCACGAACATTATTTAACCTTTCTACTTTAAAACTGTGTAATAAATTTGCCAATGTTTGGTTTCGAACATTTTCAAGCGGCGTTTTTATCGAGCCACTCTTAACCTTGTTTATCACAAGGTAAAATGAAGGCCAACTTCGGCCGCTTAAAACGGTATCTGGTATGTGTCGTTCAATGATTAAGGCTACACAGAAAGAAAGCTCTGTCATTGTACTTTTCACCAGGAAAGTTACAGCTTTGGGAATCAAATACTTCCCCGTCAGTAAATTTTTACTGTTTGGTGATCTGAGCGGGTAGAATTATATGCAAATCACAGATTTAATTCCTGGAATACTGCTAACAATTACAAAGGTCGTTTAAGATGGGCTCACCATTAGTTACACATGCACGCACAATGTTTTTCCTGATCTTTGAAAGAATGTTCTGCTTTCTTGAGTCTTGCTGAGTCTTATTATGTTAAAACAAAGCAGATTTTTAACGGCATTTCAACAAGACAGGAATCCACTACTCGTTCAACTTAACCAAGATAACATCGAAAACACAGAGAAACGACGTCCTACGCCGCCTACCTTGCCAACCGAAAACACAACAATACAACAGAAAGACATTCCAGACTGTAAACAAACGAATTTTCAGTTTCCTGATTGAGCGAAGATATTTTAAACTCATCGCCTGGAGGGATACGCGGAAAGACAGGTGACCTCTCCACTGACCCACACGTGTCACACCACACTAACAGAGAGAGTCACGCATTCGATTTCTGTTATGTGATTTGAGATAAAAACTTGGTGGAAAGTTAAAAAGGAAAAAAACGTGCAACAGATAGCTAGTACTTTGTTGGATTACATGTTAGCACAAGCTCCACAAAGGAGTTTTTACGGTCACGACTCTCTCTATTAAGCGCGGTAATTTCGCAATGCACGTGCTGTTGTAATTTTACTACTAATTTAATTACAGCTGACGAAATAAAATAAATATTGCAGTAAGTTACATTCACAGTGTGTAAGTACTGATATATGGCGTCGTGTTGTTTTTCCACTCTTCTGGAGGGGGTTACTGCCTGCGGATTACGCAGTTGTTACCCAGGCCACGTTGAAGTTGTTTCCCTAAAAGAATGCACACGACACATCTCGCGGCATCTTCAATTGCACGGACTAAGTGCAGATAAAGCGGTTCACAGTGAATTCAAGTTGTTGTTCGCCGAAGCAGGTAATGTTATTGCATTTTGTTCTGGAATTACTGTGTTCCATAATTTTGGCCACAGATACATAGCACTCGGCGTCCCTTCATCTAGGTTCTGCAGAGTCACGCTACTTCTGTGCCCTCAGGCTCCCGGGGGTGGGGGGGGGGGGGGGAAGAAAGGGTCTTTTGACCAATGTTTGGGTGTAGGGGTGGCGCTGCGGGTTTGACACCCTGGCCCTGTTTAGGACAGAAAAATGAAATGGAATGTCGATCGTACTGACCATACCCGGTTGGGGAAGATGCGCATAAAATAATTTACCATGTTTAGGGACAGAGACCAAAACCATATCCTGTCCAGCTGCACACCCCAGTTTAGACCACATTAGGCAGTAACCTTCCCTTCCGGGGGGGGGGGGAGAGTGCCGTGCTTAGCCTTAACTCGCTCAACTGTAACACAATATTCATCGAAGATAACACGATGTGATTATTGAACGTCCCCTGATGAAATCTTCCTTGGCAGCAGTTTGAGCGAGCGAGACGCGGAAGCCACGCAGGCCCATCTGAGAACTCGCCCACATGATACTCTTTCTCGCTTTGCTATTTGGTTTTTGCGTCATGAGGTTGGAAGCCTAGAGTTCAAAGTATATTTATTTAGGTATAGTTATTTAGGCATTTTTTCAGTAGAAGAGTCTAAGCTTTCAACCCCATGACGGAAAAACCAAAAAAGGGCAAGCTAAAATGACAAAGCGTGAAAAGGTATCATGTTGGGCGAGTTCTCGCATGGGCCTGCGTGGCTTCCACGTCTTGCTCGCTCGAGCTGCTACCAAGGAAGATTGCATTGAAGTTCAATTTTCGGCGTCTGAAATTACATCGTGCTATCGTCATGCTAAACACGGCACCACCACCCCGCTAGCCCCGCCCGGAAGGGAGGGTTACTCCCTTATGTGGCCTATACTGGGGTTTGCCGCTGGACAGGATACGGTTTTTGGTCTCTGTCCCTAAGCATGGTATGTAATTTTTATGCCCGTCTTCCCCAACCGGCTATGGTCAGTACGTTCGACATTCCATTTCGTTTTTCTGTCCTAAACAGGGCCAGGGTGTCAAGCCCGCAGCGTCACCCCTACACCCAAACATTGGTCAAAATAAAAATAAATAAATACACTTTATTTCAGTAGGGTGCATAATTACAGTCAAACTGTAATCTCCCTTATGGCCCTACGTCCAGGTCGAAGTGGAATTTGGAAATGTTGGTTTTATGGAGGGAGAAAAACCCTCGGAGCAAGGACGAGAACCAACAACAAACTCAACCCACATATGACACCAGGACCGGGAATCGAACCCGGGCCACATTGGTGGAAGGCGAGTGCTCTCACCACTGCGCCATCCCTGCCACCCCCAACCCCCCGGACGCCCGTGGGCACGGGAGTGGGGCGACTCTGCAGAACCTAGATGAAGGGACGCCGAGTGCCATGAAGTATCTGTGGCCAAAATTATGGAACACAGTAATTCCAGAACAAAATACAATAACATTACCAGCTCGGGTTTAACAACAACTTGAATTCACTGTCAACCGCTTTATCTGCACTTAGTCCGTGCAATTGAAGATGCCGCGAGATTTGTCTTGTGCGTTCTTTTAGGGAAACAACTTCAACGTGGCCTGGGTAATAACTGCTTAATCCACAAGCAGTAAACCTCTCCAGAAGAGTGGAAAAACTACACGACGCCATATATCAGCACTTACACACTGTGAATGTAACTTACTGCAATATTTATTTTATTTCATGAGCTGTAATTAAATTAGTAGTAAAATTACAACAGCACGTGCATTGCGAAATTACCGCGCTTAATAGAGAGAGTCGTGACCGTAAAAACTCCTTTGTGGAGCTTGTGCTAACATGTAATCCAACAAAGTACTAGCTATCTGTTGCACGTTTTTTTCCTTTTTAACTTTCCACCAAGTTTTTATCTCAAATCACATAACAGAAATCGAATGCGTCTCTCTGTTAGTGTGGTGTGACACATGCGGGTCAGTGCAGAGGTCACCTGTCTTTCCGCGTATTCCTCTAGGCGATGAGTTTAAAATATCTTCGCTCAATCAGGAAACTGAAAATTCTTTTGTTTACAGTTTGGAATGTTTACAGTTTGGAATGTTTTTCTGTTGTGTTGTTGCGTTTTCGGTTGGCAAGGTAGGCGGCATAGTACGTCGTTTCTCTGTGTTTTCGATGTTATCTTGGTTAAGTTGAATGAGTGAATTCCTGTCCTGTTGAAATGCCGTTAAAAATCTGCTTTGTTTTAACATATAATAAGACTCAGCAAGACTCAAGAAAGCAGAACTTTCTTTCAAAGATCAGGAAAAACATTGTGCGTGCATGTGTAACTAATGGTGAGCCCATCTTAAACGACCTTTGTAATTGTTAGCAGTATTCCAGGAATTAAATCTGTGATTTGCATATAATTCTACCCGCTCAGATCACTAAACAGTAAAAATTTACTGACGGGGCCGAAGTATTTGATTCCCAAAGCTGTAACTTTCCTGGTGAAAAGTACAATGACAGAGCTTTCTTTCTGTGTAGTCTTAATCATTGAACGATACATACCAGATACCGTTTTAAGCGGCCGAAGTTGGCCTTCATTTTACCTTGTGATAAACAAGGTTAAGAGTGGCTCGATAAAAACGCCGCTTGAAAATGTTCGAAACCAAACATTGGCAAATTTATTACACAGTTTTAAAGTAGAAAGGTTAAATAATGTTCGTGGTTTGTTTCGTTTTAAAAGAATCTTTTTTACGCTCTCACTGGCTTCCTAAAGTTGAGTGAGAATTTGAGCCGTTTAGAGACCCTAAAACCGCCATTTTATGCATTTTTCGAACTTTTTAAATTTTCGTCCGTTAAATAACTCGTTGGAACTTTGGATTATTTTTTCTTGAATTAGCTTACCCAAAGGGATTTTTTGGCAAAATAAAAAAAAAATTCGATTTTTTGTGAGTGTCTTTCGATTCTCGATATTCTCAGAAAATGGCTCTTAATCACTTAATAATGATGATCGTCTTTTAACAACGCGTCAGTAGTTACACTGAAAAATAAATGGAAAAACCGTAAAGATTCCAGAATCCATTTACCAAAATGATGAAAAGCGGGACCGTCTAAAGAGTTGTATTTGCCATTAAAATTGCTCCTAACGTATAGCATAAGTGGCCCAAAAAAGTATAAATTAGACACCATGGAAATTTAGAAACAAAAATTAAGATTTGGTTGTCGGAATAAAGGAAAAGAGTTTCGTCGTTTATGTTGAACAAGTAATATTATTGTAAGTATCAGTTCTAGGGTCCAAACACCAATTTTTATATTAATAATTTTCATTTAAAGTTACCGATAGTCTATTTCAATCCTCTAATTTTAAGTTTTTATGTCATGACTGGCGTCATCAGCCGCCATAGCAAGAAAAACGGACGGAAACTGACGTGAAATAAAACCACTAATACCAGTCGTGAGATATCCGCCGGGATACGATTGATAAAAAGATTGGCCACCTGCTGGGGCTTAATAAGCTACTATAAATATTACCGACCGTTATGTAATTGTCTTTCACATATTGAATAAATCTCTTTCACGGAGTCTATAAGCTTGCTTGCATCACACGCAAAATGCAAATTACTGGAAGTCTTATTCTCTGCGTGGTCTAATATATTCGTATATATCATGTTTCTCCACAAAGAACGAAGCTTTACGCCTGAATGACTATTCACCTTATATAGCCAAAGTGCATTTGCTGCAAAACTTGTCTCAGTGTCAATAGAAAAAAATTGACCCTTAAATAAAACAATATGTAAGACTTAGGAAAGACGTTATGTCATAAATCCGAATATTGATATATTTTTTCTATATTTTTATAACTATTTTTTTTTACCACTTCCCATAGAATTCATTTGTTATTGAATTTATAAATTGTTAGAATATTAGTTAGATAGTTTTTAGTGTACAGGCGAAGAGCCACTTTGTGGATCCTGTATTAAAGCCATTATTATTATTATTATTATTATTATTATTATCATTATTATTATTCCAATCTTCAAGACAAGGCAACCGATAACTAGGTAACAGGTAGCCACCAAAAGAGACAGCCGTTACAAAGTATCTGTATCAATGAAATGCTATTACATGTGTAATATAGTTGCTGCCTTACAGAGTTTCATTCGACAAAGTACTTTTATTCGTTTGATAAGCTTGCGTGTACGTTTGGCGTGGGTTTTGAGCCGCTTCGGTCTTTTTTCACTACGTATGTCTCGC
>OZ034978.1:39569246-39744246 GCA_964030785.1 Siderastrea siderea | reverse complement strand
CTCACCAGTGAACTCGCTAGCTAGCGAGTTCTCCCTAGAGAGTTTTCAATGTCTCGCTAGCGAGTTTTCATTTTCGCGCTAGTGAACTCGCTAGCTAGCGAGTTTCAATTTCTCGCTAGTGAACTCGCTAGCTGGCGAGAAGTCGCTAGTTTGTTCAATATTCAAGGTTCAAAGTTTATTATTCAATTTTATAATTAAAATGAAAGGACTACACTATCCCGCAAATAGCAGTGGGGTGTTTACAAGTCGTTAGGTGTTTGGCAGTGACGGCTTGCCACACGACAGCAGATTTTCACACTCGAGAGGATCGATTTCGTTATGAATGTGCCACAATAGCGCAAAAGAAAATTATAAAACACAGTTGACAATTTTTGCCGCGTTTTCGTAATAAGTATGGAACTAGGAATGCTCGCAAAATCAAATCGCGAAGGCATCTGTGCAGATGACTCGGAATCGATGCACGAGAGCGCATAAGAAGTTAAAACATAGAACTCCATGGACATGAAATTTGTAATTACAAAGAGTATCAAGCCGATACCGCAAAACACTTCACCAGGAACAAGCGTTACCATCTTCCCACAATAACAAATAACCGAAGACTGCAAGATAATGGGCTTTCGTTTACGACCTGGGGCTTTCGTTGCGATAGCCAGATAATGCCCATTGCATGGTAAATAAAGTCTGACAGATCCTGTCATTATGGAGATCCCAAGAAGAGAGGCTTGAAAACTACCACGCACTAAAACCAGGCTGCAAATAAGCGAAACAAACGTGGCTGATATTCCAAAAAATGACACAAAAGCGCAATCGCTAACCAGACGCAACTAGCCGAGTCACGTTAAGAAATTGAATCGATTGAAAAACTCGGCGATAGACTGCGAGAAGTCTAAAAATCTGAGAAAGGCCGAAAACAATAAGACCACTTGTCACAATAATAAATTCTGTCATCGCCTGTCATTTCAATCCAATCAGAATGCTGCGTTCGTGGACGAACGCGGAGAATTCAAAATTCAATGGCTTTCGTGCAGGCTCACTTTTCCTCGGCCCATTCTTCTCGCCGGCTCGACTTCCACCGCCAAGATACTCACGCGAATAACACACTAAGTGAGCCTGCTCGCAGGCTAATTTCTTCGAAAGGTGGATCATCTGGCTTTTAAAAACAGATGTTTGTTTAGTGCAACCAAACGTGCTAGATAGATACACATAAAACAAACAAACAAACAAACAAACAAACGAACAGATAAACAAAGACATATCCGCCAAAAAACGCTATTCGTAAAATTATTAACGTGCCAGAGTGCCGGACGTATGACTTGCAAAATATGTTGTTCAATTAAGCATTTCATATTCTGTTCGCAGGAATTAACCTTGGACTAAGAACGAGCAACATTCTGTTTATTCATTACGTCACCTTATATTTCATGAGTTTCTTATCATAGAAGACAAAACCGTATATTGAATAAAATCTAACCTGCTAATATCAGAAGTGAAAGGTAATCTATATACTAAATCCATGCTACCCACACAGACAACTTAATAACTTTAACTACAGACTAACTTAAGACCCTGGCACAAGAGGCTGATTTGTCATCTTTCCGCTTTCTCAAACCAAGCTAATATATCGGACACATGGTATAAGTTGTTAATTAGTATTAATATGAGCTTTTTACAGGAAACAAAGTTTGCTGGAAACTGTAGATCGTGTCATATCAAATAACAGCACGTTTGCGATCATTATTTTACATACTGAACCATACAACATCTTACCTGATAAAAACAACAGCCGTTAATTAAAGAATTTGCTGCAGATTTAGTTTCAACCAAACAATTTATACTGTAAGTACCACTCAATAATTGCAAGGTAAAGTTGCATTGCATCGCGCTGTTATTCAAGTTAGGACGATACAGTTACTTACTATAAAGGAAGTGGTAGTTTATTTAAGCTCCTTGAACTTGTTGTGCCGGGATGTGATAACGGCTTTCCCGTCACAACCAGACTGAGATAGCTCAGGTCCAATATGTGGACATTGTCAGTGGCACACTGAATGTATTTCAAAACTTTTAATTAATGAATCTAATGCACACAAGGCCAGAGGTATCCCAGGAATCCCAGATCTACGGGTAGTGTCACGATTAAAGAGTTTTCAAGGAACACCTAACACAGAACAGGTGACTTTTGAATGTCTCAACTCCTCCAAAACTCAGTAAATATCCTTTTCAAAGGTTTAAAATAAAACCGAACCAGTTTGTAAGGGGCGGGATATCAGTCGATAACGTATTACGTTTTCTCTCAGGAATACTACAGCTTGTTCAGGTTACCTTTCAAATTTAAACCGCTGCATTTGTGGTCATCTAAAACTGACGGTTAGAGAACAACGCCAAATTGAGTTAGGAAATTCAGTGTCAATGGTAATTTACTGAACAATCAGACGGTAAATGAACGAAATGAACACAATGGAATAACGAGTCAAAGTAAACTAGACTAGACTCGTCCTTTGTTAAGACAGAAACAGATATTTCAAGATAACGATGATTTGCTGATAATCAAGCATTAAAACAAGGCTTTATTTTTTATTACGAAGTTTCCTGACATATTCACTGGTGTAGGTCGTAGGCAGGTATTGTTCAATGTCGACAACATTGCGATAATTTTCGATGTTAATTATAAATAAAGGGCCCATATATCAGGGCATGATAACCCAATTTATGTCAAAGCGAAGTGGACAATATTCGTCTTTGGAATACATATACTTCATACGAATTATGAAATTATAACACTTTCTAATTTGCTTGTGTGTTTGATATCGTTACCACACTTCCCGTCTTTGTTGATCTATATGTGACAACGTGCGACACTTGTGGGAAGTGGCTGAAATGACAAAGTCACAAGCTCCGCACATTTGCTCTGGTAACTTGTAGCCACTAATGGGCATTATCATGATGGCCAAGTTGATAGCGGGAAAAACTTCTTAACATGCCATACAATTAAATAGCAAGCTTGAGTGTTAGCAGCCTTGGACAGCTGTTTTGGCCTTATTGGGCCTCGTCAGAACGGCATAGCTAACGCTCATGCTCAGCTAAAAAAATAGAAATGAGAGGTTCTCACACTTAAAGCTTCAGCACCCAACTGCACAGAACAATTGACCCTGCATGAATATGGTTGAAGGCACGTTTCAGACACGAAAACAAATGTTGCGTCGTGTCGGTAACCCACAACGCCGAAAGAAACTGTTGGAAAACGTTTTGTCATAAGCGGAAGTTTTAATTTATGTCTTTGTTTATTAGAACTTTGAAGTAGTCCAAGAAAAGGTCATGGGTCCTCAAGATTCAATCAGACAAAAATTCCATACAGATTTCCCCCGGCAAAATAACAAACTCAACATAAGAGAGAAGCATGTAAAAGCACTCCTCTAAACTGAGTTTTTAAATGGTCATCATCTATTAACCATCCACGGACTCAAAAAATAGAACTCAAGCATTGTAGAGTGTAATTAAAAGTAGCGGGAAAAATTTTCAACTACTTATTAGTAGTAGTTCTTACACTTTAAAGTGGTTTTACCCAACCACACAATAATAAAAACGAGGAAAAGTCAAGGATTCATCCTGGGAGAGAAATGCTTAATGGCTCTGTATACTCAAAGCTATGAAAGACGTGCAACTGTCACGGCAAATAAACCTCTGCAAAACGCTTTGTCATGAACGTAATTTTCTAACATGTTTTCTTTATTCAAGATAAATGAAGTATTTTGAAGAAAAATACCAATTGGGAATGAGAATTTTTTTCCACAAGTCTTCACTTGACAAAAAAAATTTTGTTAGAGTTTTTGTCATTAACATCTTTGGTTGCAAAATGAACAAGTTGTGGAAAATAAAATGCTCAGTGATAGTTCAGAAAATTTCGATGCTTTGTTTGACTCTCCTTACGTTATCTCATGATGTCTGTCTGGAGAAATTAAATGCTGATCACCGCTAGCGACCAAAGAGTTCGTATCGCTCACGTGGTTGGCTAGGAACACATCAATTTCAGTTCAGTTACATAGCATTCCCTCCAAAGCCCTAATTTATGGAGTATTGCACCGTGTATCCTTTAAATAGATACATTTAACTAAACTTATATTATCCACAGCTATCACTGTGCACGATGCAAGAAGATTCTAAAACTTAATATTATTTATAAGCGAAAATAATACTGTTGTTCGAGAGAAAACGTACTACCAGAAATTGTTCTCCTTTATTCGTGTGCACTTTTGAAACCGCAAAACCGCATAAAACTCATTTCTTTTGTTTCTTTGGAGGAGAACAAAGCGCACAAGGAAGAAGGAACAAGGAACAAGGACAAGGAACTTTAAGCTTGCTTTCGTCATAAAACAAACAAATTAACTATATTGCTTTCACGAGTCCTCTCCAGTTTGCGTGTATAACTTAAAATACACAGCTACCACAAATAACCGCAGATATTGCCTTTGTTTGCGCCAGGAAGATAAAGTTTGCCCGACAAATAAGAATATCAACCGGTAGCATAATGTATAAAAGGTCACTGTACTATGGTTAGTCTCTTCACTACAGCAAGCAACGTACTCAGAAGACGACATACGCAAGGAATCGCTTTGCCCTGTCTTGGATTTTCCACTCAA
The DNA here is from genome assembly GCA_964030785.1 of Siderastrea siderea. Classification (NCBI taxonomy): domain Eukaryota; kingdom Metazoa; phylum Cnidaria; class Anthozoa; order Scleractinia; family Rhizangiidae; genus Siderastrea; species Siderastrea siderea. Next base: position 39,739,612 of record OZ034978.1, on the reverse strand, counting down.
ATCTACATTTTCCATAAGGTACTGACTTTTTTTTTACTCTGCATGCACACCATATATTTTTGAAGTTAATTTTGCAAGTCGGGAACTTAAACTGCCAGGGTTATTTTATTGCATTTTTACAGTTCGCTAACTTGTTGGCTTGTTGGTTTAAGCTGCATAAGATATGTAAACGCTTGCCTTTATATGTTTAAAGTTCGACAATCCCTTGCCAAGTTAAAGAAACATGTCTGGAACATGCTCTCCACTTTCTTCTTAAAAAGACATCCGGTTATTAACTTATGGTAACCAGCTATTGTAAGTGAGGCAAAATGTTTTCAACCATTTTTCAGGATTTTTGTTCTCTTGGAAATCTTTGGCACAAGCTATTACTTTACAGTACAACAACAAGAAAATTCAGTTTGTTTGAGATGAATGTTACTACTTGAGTGGTATAAGACTAAAATACTGAGGGCTACCTTTTGATGAACTAGAATTCCACCCTGGGCGAGGAATAGCAATACTACTAATCAATTTATGCTACGTTACTTTAGAACGCCAAGCCTTGGTGCTCCTTTCTGATTCCGGTCCACTGAGGACTAGAACAATCGTACAGTGGCGAAATTTGCTAACATGTAGGCCTCTAGTTTCAAGGATAATCACAACAGCTTAAGGACATTGTCTAGTTTAGGTGCCAGCAAAAATAGACAATTTAATCAATTTTTGTCGTATTTGGAAAGTGACAGTTGCCCATTAGGAAGAAAGGAAGGCTATTAGGCTGGCGAGGGAGCATTTCTTGTGGCTAGCTCCTATTACCTTGTGCATAATGAAATACAAAAGTACTTGTCTGAAACCAGATCTTTCTATTGGCTCAACAGGTGTAAAGTGAGAAGCAACCCAAGAGCAAAATGAAGCAAACAAGGTGCATTACTCTTCTTCCTAACACTGTTCAAAGTATGAAATTGCCGCCAAAGTTTTCAATAAATTTTCACTCGAGATAAATTAAGAAATGAAGCGCCCCAGCCGGAATCTACTTGAAAGGGACCAGTGGGCTAAGGATAATAATCACAATTTACTTCTCTCGAATAGTATAACTACAAAAAAAACGATCATTGTTTAAATTTGGCTCGTTGCAACTTCTCGAGTTGCCAGAAACTTCCACAATAAACGGAACTCTAAGATATGATCAGAAATCTATGAAAGGTCTTGCTGTTTCTGGGTCAATCTTCGAAATAAGTAATTACTTTATGCTATTGAACAATTATTCGTCGAAGGCCAAGTAAATATTGGCGAATATTTGAGGAGCCGATAGCGCAGTAAATATTCACCAATATTTACTGAGCCTGAGGGGAATAATTGTTTTAGTATAATTTTGAGATGAGGACATCAAAAAGTAAAGAAAAACGAGCTAAACTTGACAAACAACACACGAAAAAAGTACCTTAGCTTAGCACCCGCACCTTGAAATGTTATATTCACCGGGTAGCGCGGTGAACATAGCATTAAACTTATACTAAAGGTCATTGTTAGAAGACATTAATTGTTTGAAAAGAAAAGTAGTATTAACTTGGCACTTTCAATGTTTCCCCTTTCAGCTTCCTTCTAGGTATTCTACTAATCGTTGGCGCGTATCAAGTCCGGCAGGCGTTGTCTTCTATAGCTGGTAGAGATTTACTGGAGACACTTTCGTTACCAAACTGCGATAACTTCTATAAACGGTAATATGTGCCCAGCGCAAGTATCGCACATTTGACGGGACATGCAACAACCTGTGCAAGGTCACCCGTGGAGCCATCTTTCGCCCACTGCGACGATTGGAGACCTTAGCCGAGCCTACGGATTATGAACCAGGCTTCGAGCCTCGACGTGTAGCAGCCAATCCCAACAGAAATCTCACAAATGCTAGGCAAGTTAGCGTAAACGTGTTTCGGGCTAATAATGGTAATATCAACAGCACCCCTCCGGCTTTCACCCACCTGACAATGACCTGGGGACAATTCCTAGATCATGACATTACCTTGACCGAGATGGAAGAGGTAGATTGTGGCAGCAACCAAAATGAACCGTGCCCACAAAGACCTGGATGCATTGGAATCGACATCCTCCCCGGCCAATTCCCCAGCCAACTACTGAGATTTAACCAAAGTGTCCGGTGTATTAACCTTAGGAGGTCAGCTAGAGACGGAAATGGGGATCAGGTTAGTGAAATTTTGTTTTCTTGCAGAAACCGTCAGTATTAAGAAAAAGATTGTTCTTTATGAGGTTGAGACCGCGTGCAATCCAGTAGCTTGAAAGAGGCCTGTGACTCATTAGAGTCAGCTCTTAGATGTGGTTATTTCTACAGCATGAAGCGTTTAGGAGCATTACAATGACTCGCCATTGGATAGAATAAAAGTGTATCGCACGAGTACCCTTAGCATTTTTTCAGATTGCCTTAACAGTTCTCTGGTCTTCACTTGTACACCTGGGTAGAGAAAGGCAGTTTAAAGAAAATACGTTCTTGTACAGGAAAGCAAAATGGTGGAGAGACCAACCGTGAAACACCGAACGTCAGATTGAAAGTCCAACGTGCTAACTTCTACTAACACCATCACCGTGTTAAGGAACACAAATAAATAAGACAATACAAATTTTAATGCCAACTCACGTAAATCACATTTTCCCTTGTATTGCAGGTAAACATAATAACCTCTTATATAGACGCGTCACAAGTGTACGGGTCTAACATCTTCTTAGCAAAGAGGCTTCGTGCAAAAGGGGGACGTTTGGATGTTCGCCCATTTATAAACTCAGGAGGGGAGCCTATTCTTCCACCTGATCCAGAAACTTTCTGCAGAACTGTTAACCCACAAAACGAATCGTGCTTTCTTGCTGGTGACGTTCGATCAAATGAAAATCACGGTAAGAGACATTCCTGTTAACTGGATAAATACTTGCATGTACCAATAGCGGGTCCATTTAGTTGGTTATGAGAGAGGTCAGCTTTTCATCCCAAACCCACTTTTTGCAAGATTGGATTCGAGTTTAATGCGGACATAATATTTCCCTTGTTCCGGTTACCGACGAAGATTTTAATAGGTCCCCCCTTGCCACCTGCAAACTGAAAGTACGCTCCTCTGCTCCAGTTCTGGTATTTCATTTCGTATATCTCCTTAAACCCTTTGTTAGACTTTTTTAGGCCCTGACTGCGCATTCCGGACCGACCTGGCAGTCTAAATCCAACTACTTTTCAAAAGTTTCAATTCTTTCCTTTTCCTCCTCGCTGTTTGATCACTCTATCATAGATATCAATTGATTTTTACCCAACCCATGAAATAGGTCACCAATTTAATATATCATACTATTCCCTAATTCTCAGATTGTGTTATCATCCGCAAGGTATTTAAGATGGAAAAATAAGTACATGCATATTTAGTATATTGGTAAATAAGGTACCAAACTTTTGTTTTAAACGTGATTGTGTTTATTGACAGCTCTGACAACGGTGCACCTCTTGTGGGTTCGCGAACACAACCGCATATATAGCCACAGCTCTACGTGTATTGAATCCAACATGGGGTGATGAGAGGTTGTTTCAAGAGACGCGTAAAATTGTTGCTGCAGAGATACAGCATATTACCTACAATGAGTGGCTTGCAGTTCTCTTTAATAAAACTGTGGTAAGAGTTGTCACGTGATTAGTATCTTTCTAATCATTTGACCCACTACGCAACTGTTTCTAGATTACTGTGGGATTGAAGGCGAAAACAGTCGCTGAATGACATGAATTTTTCTACCCTTTCAATCTGGGTTTTGCGAATTTCTAAACGATCCCAGAAACTAGCTGTAGCAAAATGTACGATCCCGAGAAATGTTTTTCACAAAAATTTGCTGACAACCTAATGGCCCTTGAAAACAGCTAAAATAAATATTTTTTTGTGTTATTTCCAAACTTTTTAGTGTTTCATAAAATACATTTGCTGTTCATTGAAGCCCTAAAATTAGATCCCTCCAAAAGATATCGGGCTATAGAAATCTAATAGTTTCAAAACAGAAAACAACATAAAGCCATACTTTTTAACACGTCTTAAAGGTATCCGCCAGCCAAAATAGGTAACAACAAACATCAAAACGAAAATTCCGCCGAAATACGCTGTCAATCAAACAAAATACTTCTCTGTAGAAGAACGAATTGAAATTCAAATTTCCGAAATATTTAGCGGCGAGTTTTACCCACTTCAGTTGGTATTAAGCTTATATTTTGACCGGCAACCACCAAAAGGTTGCCCCGGGGAGACGAGTTATCTCAACCAGAAGTGTTTACAAGGGAAAAGTAGTCCCCTTTGCTAGGGTAGCCATTGCACATAGACAAGGCACTCTAAACGCTAGGGTAAACCTAGCTGCCTTGTAAACACGGCAATGCACGATAAAGAAGAAATGTGGAAATAGTATCTCTAGCACTAGAGTCACCCTACTTCCCGGCTTGTAACTCGCCCCTTATCTGTTGGATGAATCACAATTCTGAAACGGTGAATTGACCAAACAATCATTTACAAGTATTGGTATCACTGCCAGGATGCAAATGAAAGTTACTTTAAGGTCATTTCAGGATTGTGTTATTAGTGTAAAATAGCTGAAAGATCGCTACGAACACCTTACAGCAGAGCCTTAACATTTATGTTTACTCTCTTATTACAGAGGGAAAGAGAAGGTCTGTTGTTGGAGCCACCTGGTCAGTTCTTTGAAGGGTACGACCCTTCAAAGAACCCAGAAATGATCAACAGCTTCTCTACAGCAGCTCTGAGGATGGGCCACACTCTGATTCGCAACACTTTTGTCCTGTTAAACTCTCGGTTTAGAGCGCAAGGATTTAGCCAACAGTTCATACCAGTTAGGGATTTTTATAACCCAGCAGTATTTTTCCGAGAGGGAAACAATCCATACGGGGGGATTCTGCTAGGACTAGTCGGAAGACTTGCTCAACAAGTTGATAGGTAGGTGTCAGACAGAGATATAGAGGTTCACATAATGTTTATGAACTTCATTTGTTCCTAAGATTCGTTGTGAAAATAATAAAACTGATAGAACTGAATGGAGGGAGAACAAGAAGAACAAGAAGAAGAACAAGAAGAAGAATTTAACAAAAGGACGACATGAGAACGACTACCCTGTCGTGATTCTTAAGCAATAACTAAAAATCAAAAGATTTTCCTGATTAATGCCATAACCGAGTAACATCACTTTTTCTAAACAACAGCTAAATTCATTTTCGTCAGAATATGTCTCGGCTCTAGGGTGGGAGAGGAAGAGTTTTGATAGCCTTTAGATGTAGAAGATTGAATTGAATGAATGTTAGACGGTCTAATTATACATCGCTGCTAGAACACCAAAATAGTGTATAACCAACTGAATGTTTTTTCATACAGTATCTTCGTTACTGCCGGGACTCATTTTCGAGGGACCAACTTTTGATGGCACCGTTGGTGACCTTGCTGCCATAAACATTCAGCGTGGCCGAGATCATGGCTTACCAGGCTATGTCAAGTTTCGTGAGGCTTGCGGTGCAAGACCGGCTAAGTTTTTCCCTGACCTTTTGGACACAATAACACAGGACCAGATAAACAGACTGAAAAGGGTTTACGCCAATGTCGATGATATCGACTTGTTTGCAGGCGGCATCAGTGAGTTCCCAACAGAAGGAAGCGTGCTTGGATTCACCTTCACCTGCATTATAACGCAGCAGTTTAAAGATTTGCCCAATGGTGACCGCTTTTGGTACGAGAGAAACAAACCAACTTCGTTCACAGCTGTTCAGCTGGCCCAGATACGAAAGGCAACGATCGCTCGAGTGATATGTGACAACACCGACGGTGTGATGTTCATACAGAGAGATGCTTTCTTACAAAGAACCCGCCGCGATGGAAGCAACCCTTCTGTTGACTGTGATAACCTGCCTTTCGTCGAATTGAACGCGTTTAAAGAAGGTAAGAGTCTTTTTGATATACGAATTGGCCTTATGCAAGAACGGCTCTCCTTGTTCTGTCTTTTTTGGTGAGGTTACGAAAGAATTCGATGGACAACAAATGCACTGTACGAGTGAACATAATTTTCCCACTTTCATTTCTTGTCAACATCTCGTCTTATTAAAAAAAATCTTTGGACTTCCTCTGAACGGTTTAAAGGCTCCATATTTTTAATGAACTTTACAAGTCCCTATAACCTGGCCTTAGCTAGGCGTACGGTGCTCTAACTCTGTGGTTATAAACCTTGACTTGATCTTTAAATTAGACCAAAGCAAATGGATTCTCTGTGGAAATATTACGTGCGGGCCAGGAGTAGATTCTAGTGACGTTTAAAGGGATTTTAGGGCATTCCAAGTGTAAGGAGCGTAATAATAACCAAACAAAGATTGAGGTGAAATCTGCGTTGTTTTCTTTCTTTTTTTTGCATTGTGCATTGGCATTGATCTAAGAATCTGATAGAAACTGCAAAAGTTATGTGCATATCGCTATTTCTGAAACAAACAAACAAACAAACAAACAAGCAAGTTATCAAACAAACCGCAAATTGCATTTATCAAATCAGCCTTTCAAGGATTTTCTGACGGCAGAAAAATTGCTAAGACCTGTGACTATGATCTAAGGGAGGTACTTAAATTCCGCTATGAAAATAATGGTAAATAACGTTTTTTCCCTTTTTTATAGAATCAGATGCACCGCAGGGTGAAGGAAGTGAACCAAGTGCGTCTGTCAGCGCTTGAGACATTCCCTGGTTATAATCCCTCGTAGTTGAGACTGGGACATGCTAAAATATTTTACTTTAACAACACGTATTTGTTGTTGATCTATCTTCAACAAGACATGCATATTTTAGTAGCAAACTGCCTCTTCGGCATTGTTTCAATTTATTTCGCCTGCTAGTGTGAAATGAACTACATATTTTTGCCTCGTCGGCCAAGGGGTTACGCTTAGAACGAGGAGAACTCGTTTAGTTCTTATTTCGCTTTTGTAAATTTGCATCACGTTAAAGGTTTGTCTTGTATAGGTAGATGATCAACATAATTTATATAATGTTGCAATAATGATGACAGGGATAGATTATTGAATAATAAAGTGCATCCCAAGAGGTTGTTAAGTATGAAATTTTGTTAGCTTTGTTTCTTCCAGGACAAAGTTTCGTCTAAAAGAGGACTTTTTTATTTGTTCAGTCTTGATACGAAACAGGAAAGGGTTTTGAGCTCCGGGTGACGCCTCCCTTCCCCGCCCTCCCATCTCCCCTCACCCCCTCGACCTGTCAGCAGTCAGTCAATAGGAAATATAACTTCTCACGTTTATCACTGGAATACAAAATGTGATCAAACAGGGCATCTCTGCCCAGGCAAACCTGACAGAAAAAGCTACCTCACTGAATAATCAACCCCAAGTTTTATCATTCATCTAGAATCGAACTTGTGATAAACAATAGTAAGATGATCGGCTGATATTGCAATTAATGATATTACCGTTAAAAAAGTTCTTCGCTTAACTGATTTTTCGCGTCAAAGTGATTGACCTGTTTTTAGAACGGAGTCGGACGAAACTTCTGTTGTTATTTTGTGAACTGACACTGAATGGCATACCAGTGGTATGCCATTCCACGGAGCTAGAGCAAGAGTTAAGTGACATTCTCGCTAAAAGCGGTCCACTCGATTTCGCGACCAAAAAAACTTTTCCTTTATTTTTTGTTTGTGAAAAGGGTTTGGTACACATGTATCAAAACCACTTTATTTATTTTCCAATTCTTTATTTTTGCTTTGCTAAAAGCCGAAAACCAATTTTACCCGCGACGGGTTTCCGGCGGTGATCGAAAGGCTGAAATTTATGGATTTTGAGAGGTGCGCTACGGCCAATTAAATGCAGCTTACGAAATTTTGCTTTGACCTAGTAACTAAGGTAGACCAACCAAGTTCACAGACAAAATGTGAAAAAAGTTGGTAGATTTTTTAGCACGCCAGGTAAAGTTAAAGACAACCTACTCTGAAGCCTATAATGAGATCCCAAAAATAGGCCAAATACAAGAAACAATTTCGCATCGTTTGCGGCCTAAATTGGGTTAAAAAACAACATCACAGCAAAGTTCTTACCTTATTTAATCACTTTGTAAGCTCAAACGTGCGGGTATCTCCCTGGATCACAAGCGAAAACAGGTTAGAACTCCGACATTGACAGCGTGTTAACATAAATATCGCTCGTGTCAAAGGTCACTTACATAACCCTAGAACTTGGCAAAAATACATTTTTCGGGGATCCTAAGCCTTTGCTGTCCACCAAAATAAATGTCTATAGCTTCCTTTAATGCTCGTACATCCAATATTGATCCAGAACAAGATGAAAGTTGCGTTAAGTTGATAAATATTCATGGCGGGTGACGCTCGACAAAGTAAACAACGTCGGGTATCGCAGTTGATCCAAATTTCTGCTCCGGTATAAAGGAATAAAAACCGTTTTAAAGATCCCTAGAAAAAGAAAAGAAGTTATGTAGTTGAACTCTAACAATGAATTTAGAGTGTTCAACACCTCCTGCAACTTGGACACGGTCGAGGCTAGCCTGCGTAGCAGGCGTAAACGGGCAAGGGGAAGGGGAGCGAGAACGCGGGAGAAAAATGGGTTCTGGGAGCTAGGGACGTGGGAACGCCTGCTACAAAGACCCCTATTTTTCCATCTCCGCCCACCGATTTTTAGGTAATCTAATTAAGTTAACTGTCAATGCAACCACCAATCAGAAACAGGCGCGCGCTTTCCTGCATGACTGACTTCACGCAGGAATTTAAGGAAGCATCTAAAAATAAAGTTAGGATGAGAATTTTTTCCAATCAAAGAACTTATACTTGCACTTTTTTCGAAACAAGGGACACGAAGCTTTTCTAAATAAAAAGATTTATTAAGGTAAACCCCTCTGCTTCTGAAAATCAAACAAGTTCAATTTTCGCTTCTAGGAAAGGTAAGCTTATTTTAAAACGCGCAAGCGAAGAACCGCGATACATTTTGAATGGCATTTATATCGAACGAAGTGCACGTTTTGAAATTTCAAAGTAACGCGAAATCCATAATGTGAAGAATCGCCGGACAATTAAAAATATATATTTCAATACAAATTTACAATAAAAATGTAGGTTGCTTTACCATGGATTCCCTACAAAGTCAACAGCTTGAGCGATGTCTTATTGCAACCGCAGATTTCACTTTAAAACAACCGTCCGTTCTCAAGGAATAATTTCTTCGCTTTTAGTTCTCTGAGTTCCACTGTTTAAAGTGTCGAGCGTTTCTTTAGGCTTCTTCTTCTAATTTATAGTTCTCAAAGGGCGAGTCTTCATTCCGATATTAAACGGGATATTTACACTGCCTCGGAAGTTCACGCGTGAAACGGTGCAATGCTTTCTTGAAATCCTCTCTGACAATGACAAAATCTCTTCTTTCTAGGACCGGAACCCTTTTGGCGAAACCACTAAAACATCTCTTCCCTTTGGAAAGCTGTAACTACCGTTTCTCGCTCTGGTTTCGATTTCGCTACCTGGCCCGGCCTGCTGAGCTGGCTGCTGCAACCATGATCTATGGGAAACATGGATTTTGAGTTCTCATCGAACGTTGTTTCAAACAATCAGCGATGAAATATGTCAACTATTCAATAAAACTATCACCTTACGATCAGTTCTGCTGTCCCTTGTCTTTGATTCCTGCTTTATCTTCTGCAAATATCCCTGTTTCTCCCCAATTCTTCGGTGAGTTCGATGTGCTTACTTTTACCGCTCGCCATTTTGAAAAACCACTCATTCCCAGTTCTTTTCATTCCCAGTTCTACGCAGCCAACTAGGAAACCTCCTAAAGCCACCCAAAAGCCACTGGGGAGGAAGCGCTTGGGCTGTTGCTAGGAGATTTGTGCCTTTGGCCAATCGTAGGGCCGAAAAGACAATCGCTATTGTTTTTCAAATTCGCCTTCAGCTGGTAAGAGCAAAAAGCTCTTTCCAGTCCCCCGACAGAACCTAATTTGAATTGTAACTCTTAATCCGTTGCACGACGACCTTCCATATATGGAAGTCCGTCGTGCAATGTTCTTACGAGCTTGTAACCATAACCTGGAAAAGATGGCCTACCCATTGGGATTTAGTGCGGCTTTAGGAGGTTTTCTAGTTGGCTGCGTAGAACTGGGAATGAGTGGTTTTTCAAAATGGCGGGCGCCAAAAGTAAGCATATCTGGCTCGAACTCACCGAAGAATCGGGGAGAAACAGGGATATTTGCAAAAGATAAAGCATAAATCAAAGACAAGGGACAGCAGAACTGACGGTAAGGTGATAGTTTTATTGAGTAGTCGACATATTTCATCACTGTTTGTTTGAAACAACGTTCGATGAGAACTCAGAATCCATGTTTCCTATAGCTCATGCTGCAACCAAGTTCAAATCTTCTAACTGCACGTCCTCGTCAAATTACGTCATTCCCGTGGGACTTTATGTCAAAAATTAGCCAATCAGAATTTTGCGGCCGCTGGCGGCCGCACAAATGAAAAAATGGGGGTCTTTGTAGCAGGCGTTCCCTCGTCCCTAGCCCCAGTCCCCCTTCTCCCGCGTTCTTGCTCCCCTTCCCCCTCCCCTTTTACGCCTGCTACGCAGGCTAGGTCGAGGCAGAAAAATATAATTTGAAAAGTTGCAACGAAAATTGTGCTAGTAGTGCAGACTCACCTGGGAAGCCCGCCAGAAGGTGAAATGAACTAATTTTCGACTAAGCCGCCTGAGTTTGGGTCTAGTCGTTCAGTAATGGAGTAGAGAATTTGAGTAGAAATTGTCGAGATATTGTGAAGTTTGCAGTAGTTAGAATTACTGATGATGACCAAGATTCGTGGATTTTTTTACGTCACAATTTGTCACACTATCTTATCAATGTCGCGCGATTATCTTATAGTAGCAGGCGAAAATAGAAATTAAAAAAATCCTTTGCGCTTTAGACCCTGTGCACTTTATGACAATTAATGGAAAGTGGTTAACAGTTTTCATCTGGCAAGTGTGAAAAAAAGTGCGAGCGTGACGGGATAGTCTTTTACCACGAGAAAATTAAATTCATATATTCAAGCCACCGTGTAATTTTCTTTTTATTAATATAGACAAGAGTAATTTTGGACAAACAACAGTGTAAGAGAGAGAAATGACGTCATCCATATACTCACCAGTGAGGATATGGAAAATACGCCACTCGAATCGCGGATGTTGTTTCGTGTGAACTTTACGAGTGGTCTATTTTCTACTAAAACACTCTTGTCTATATCATAAAGAGAAATGCGTCACAACGCACAGTACAAAGTCAAATATGAATTAAAATCGTTTCAAATATAGTAGGAAACGTGAGTTGTTCTCAAAAGCAGTTGAGAGAGGAAACTTTTTTATACTTAGGACTAGTTACGTAAAATAACTTAGTCATTAAATAAATATTCATTCTAACGCCGAGTAATCACCGGACTGAGGAGCACTACCAAACTAAGATATCCTCAGTGCCACTTCAAATATTGGGCGGGGTGGGGGTGCTGAAAGAGAGCAAACGATTGCATGGGTGTGGCTGAACATTTATTCAATCCAGAAATGACAATATATGAAAAGCTAGACGCTTTCTTGGTATCTTTCTCAATCCGTGACTCTTTGACCATACTGCGTCTAATAAACGCAATGACATTTTTCCACATTTTTAAAGGAAGTTGACCAGCATTAGCTCTTCACCAAATTGGCTAGGGCAATAAAACCGAGTCGCAAAGATCCTAAAGGTTCCCGTCAAGATGCTCTGTTTGTTTGCAAGGAGCCAGGATGTTTCTGTGAGTTCTCCACATCAGAGGGACTTGAAGACCACATTCACTTCGGGCAGCACGACAAGACAGCAACATCAGAAGGTTTGTATGAAAGACGTGACTTGGCATCCACGTTTTCATCACTGGCACTAGAATCCAAGCGATCAGCAGTTAAGTTTTATACGGGAGGCTCCGTCCCTAGGCTCAAACCCTTACCCTTTTTAAAATATACCAGTTTTTTTTACCCAAATGGCACCCCTTTCATAACCCAGAGTAAGAATGTAGCCCTTTCTTACACACATGTTTATACTTGAAGGATAAGCCAAAACAGTAGAATACCCTATTGTCGCAACGTTTGTGTCTGGGCTTTCAGTCGCCCTGGGTCGGTTACTAAAGGCCCTCAACTTTCGTGCGTTTCGTGTTGTTTATACTTAACTAGCTTTAGCTGCTGTCTCTTTTACTTAGCAGCGCACTTTGGTGACCCTTAATATACGTAATATACTAGGATTTTTCCACCCTTTCACTGTGTTGCAGGCTCAAAAAAGCCACCCCTTTCGGGCGGAGCCTCCCCGTATACTCCACTATAGGAAGTGCCCCTCGGGGGCAACAGAATTGGAAAGTGTTCATGAAGTAACAAAAAACGAATTGTGCGACATGGGCTGGATACTTCAGAAACTAGAAGGGGGAGGATCGAGGTTTTTGGAGAAGGTAAAAGAGTACCCCACAACGCGATTTGATATTGGCGAGGAAAGACTGGTTTAGTACAGGTGGCAGCGGACATGAGAAAGGCCAGAGAAACAGTTGGAGTGAGAGGATTTGAGACTGAGAAGTGAATGGCTGACAAAGGCTCAGGTGTAACTGACGTTTTTTTAAAGATTGACATCAAGCCGAAGACTATGAGTATTACATGAATTTGATAAAGGATGAAGGCCTCCTGGAAGATGGATTAAATTACCTAGATGACAAGGAAAGGCAGAATACTATAGATGAGGTTGTAAGCCAGGTGGAACTCAGCCACCCAGTAACTTTTGATGGTTATGACATGTGCGAGCAAGTCAGGCTAAACACGTTTTCTAAATTCAACGTCACCATGCTTAAGACCATGTGTTCGCATTTTGAACTTCCCTATAAAACCAGCGAAGTGAAGGCCTCTTTATTAAAGAAGCCAAGAAGCATGATAGAAGAATGTTCTTGTTTTAAGGAGAGAACTGTCTGCAGTGTAAATGAGTTTTGGAAGTTATGTCATTTCTGACACTTAGGCCTCGAACTACAGGACCTATAGAAATTTGCTCTGATCAGGATCAGATCTTTCGTGGTGAAGTACGCTTTCTTCACGACCATAGAAAGCATGCTATGTCGACAGCCTACTGCACTAACGAAACCTTGCTAAAAACTGTGTCATGTAGATGTCGGGAAAGGCCTTTGTTAAGGGTCTCCATTGTCAGTGTAGGTTTATTCCTTTCCATAAATTAAACCCGCATGTGCTTATAGATATCCACAATGTCGTACATTGTATTCTATTTGCGGTACTTTCAGGCTAGAAAAAATGTCATTGCGTTTACTAGAAAACGCACTCTGGTCAAACTTTCCAAAAAAGCGTCTAGCTTTTCATTTATTGTCATTTCCGAATTGAATAAATTTTAAGCCACACCTATCCAATTGTTGGCTCGTATAGTCGTTGATTATTTTCTACGGCTGGTTTTGTTTCGCTTCCACCTACGATCTTCAAAATGATTTATTTATTACTATAAAAGAAGAAGAAGAAGAAGAAGAAGAAGAAGAAGAAGAAGAAGAAGAAGAAGAAGAAGAAGAAGAAGGAGAACAAAGAAAGAAGAACAAGCACAAGAACGAGAAGAAGAGGAAGAAGAAGAACAATATCTCTTTCAACACCCTTACCTCGTTTTCTCTCTCAACTGTTTTGAGAACAACTCACGTTTCCTACTATATTTGAAACGATTTTAATTCATATTTGACTTTGTACTGTGTGTTGTGACGCATTTCTCTTTATGATATAGACAAGAGTGTTTTAGTAGAAAATAGACCACTCGTAAAGTTCACACGAAACAACATCCGCGATTCGAGTGGCGTATTTTTCATATCCTCACTGGTGAGGATATGGATGACGTCATTTCTCTCTCTTACACTGTTGTTTGTGCAAAATTACTCTTGTCTATATAATAAAAAGAAAACTACACGGTGGCTTGAATATATGAATTTAATTTTCTCGTGGTAAAAGACAATGTTTTGCCACTCGAAAATAAAATTCATATCTTCGCGCAGCCGTGTAATATCCTCCATATATTTTGGGTGAACCCCAATGCGCCCCGTCACGCTCGCCTTTTTTTTTCACACTTGCCAGATGAAAACTGTTAACCACTTTCCATTAATTGTCATAAAGTGCACAGGGTCTAAAGCGCAAAGGATTTTTTAAATTTCTTTTTTCGCCTGCTACTATAAGTTAGTCGCGCGACATTGATAAGATTGTGTGACAAATTGTGACGTAAGCAAATTCCAAGAATCTTGTCGGGGTCTGAGATCAGTGATTCTAACTGCTCCGAACTCCACAATTTCTGAACAATTTCTACTCAAAAGAAGATTCCTACAATCCATTACCGAACGACTAGACACAAACTCAGGCGACTTAGTCGAAATAATTTCATTTCATGTTCTGGCGGGCTTCCCAGGTGAGTCTGCACTACTAGCACGATTTTCGTTGCGACTTTTCAAATTATATTTTTCTGCCTCGACCGCGTCGAAGTTGCAGGAGGTGTTGAACAGTCTAAATTCATTGTTAGAGTTCAACTACATAACTTCTTTTCTTTTTCTAGGGATCTTTAAAATGGTTTTTATTCCTTTATACCGGAGCAGAAATTTGGATCAACTGCGATACCCGACGTTGTTTACTTTGTCGAGCGTCACCCGCCATGAATATTTATCAACTTAACGCAACTTTCATCTTGTTCTGGATCAATATTGGATGTACGAGCATTAAAGGAAGCTATAGACATTTATTTTGGTGGACAGCAACGGCTTAGGATCCCCGAAAATTGTATTTTTTCCAAGTTCTAGGGTTATGTAAGTGACCTTTGACACGAGCGATATTTATGTTAACACGCTGTCAATGTCGGAGTTCTAACCACAGGCAGCCCAAGCTAAGGTTGAGAGCTGCGCATAAATTAGACTGTTGTTTCCACGCTATGCATAATAATGACATCGGCAACATTTAAGAGTTTGTATGGAAATGATACAAAACGTCTCAAATTGCCACAAATCAGAAAGAAGTCGAAATAAAAAAGATTTGTCTTATTTCATTGTTGTATTGGTCATTATTGGAGGGCTTCCTGGGCTGGTTTGAAGCTTTTTGGGCGAGAAATTGGGGTTTATATTTTTCATCAGTTACTGAACGTTTAGAATTAATTAAAGGCAGGAAACAATTTCACACTGCACCTCACTTGAGGTTCGATAAATTCCATCACAATAAACGAATCGTCCTACAACTTCAAAGGTGTATTCTTGGGTCTTGCGCATACCTCTGTTCTTTCTCATGGGTTCCAGATCCTATTTTAAGCCGTCGAAAATCCCTCTAAAATACGAAACTCGCCTTTCCTGGTATGCGTTTTTATTTGAAGTGCACACATGAATCATTGCGAGCCGCGTTTCGACGACAAAATGTCCCTCAGCCGGGGACAGGCTAAGTGAGATTGTCGACATCGGCAAACACGACACTGCGGAGTCCAGAGAGGTCGGTTTACAGAAATAGAGAAATATTAGAGCGGCCGTGAAATTCACTCGCCTCACTTGACTTGGAAAACCATAATTTTGTTTTAGGGACGAACGAAGAACTATCTTTTGCTGCACTCTCATCAATCCATTCGATGATTTTATACCGAGTATTTGGCGCAAGTGATCCTGCTCACTGCTCGCAAATCAACCTCATTATTTAATTCTCATATATAGGGTTGTCTGCCCTAAAAAAAATATTGCTGTGACAGTGGAAAATACCCACCACAATTTCCATTCCTTTGAAAACCGGTGCAATTTTTTTTCTAGATGGAAATTGCTCCTCGTCTCTGCTTCTAAATTTCGACAACATTTTTTTAGCGGTAAACAGGTAATGTGACGGAACAAATCACTCTGCTAATATATTGTCGCACGAAGACATTAAAGCGTGCTCGTGGCGTCAAGTGAGGCGACTAAATTTCACGGGCGTGCCGATAGTTTTCTATTTCCCTCAAACCGACCTCTCTGGACTCCGCAGTGTCGCCTTCTGCTTGTGGACAATCTCACTCAGCCTGTCCCCGCCTGAGGGACATTTTGTCGTCGAAACGCGGCTCGCAATGATTCATGTGTGCACTTCAAATAAAAACGCATACCAGGAAAGGCGAGTTTCGTATTTTAGAGGGATTTTCGACGGCTTAAAATAGGATCTGGAACCCATGAGAAAGAACAGAGGTATGCGCAAGACCCAAGAATATACCTTTGAAGTTGTAGGGCGATTCGTTTATTGTGATGGAATTTATCGAACCTCAAGTGAGGTGCAGTGTGAAATTGTTTCCTGCCTTTAATTAATTCTAAACGTTCAGTAACTGATGAAAAATATAAACCTCAATTTCTCGCCCAAAAAGCTTCAAACCAACCCAGGAAGCCCTCCAATAATGACCAATACAACAATGAAATAAGACAAATCTTTTTTATTTCGACTTCTTTCTGATTTGTAGCAATTTGAGACGTTTTGTATCATTTCCATACAAACTCTTAAATGTTGCCGATGTCATTATTATGCATAGCGTGGAAACAACAGTCTAATTTATGCGCAGCTCTCAACCTTAGCTTGGGCTGCCTGTGTTCTAACCTGTTTTCGCCACAGGCAGCCCAGACGCGTTGTAAGTGGAGTTCATTTAAAAATAGAAAAGGGTGAAAATATATGTAATAGCACGAAATAAATCTTTAATTCACGAAATAAATCTTGTTTACTTCTGCTTATTTTGTCCTGTTTAATTAATTTCCGGTTAATCTTGCAGCGCTCTCCTAAATTACGCAATCGCTTGTTAGCGTCGCTGCTTATATAACCCGTTAAGCCTAAGGTTTGCAGAGATTTATTACAGACTAACCGGTGATAAAAGAATCGAGATAGCTTGAAATAAATCGTGCCTACCTTCAGCTCAATGTTCCCCTGTTCGTCCTGGCTGGTTTAAATGACATTTTGTGGCTTTTTTCAATCGGAGGTAGCTTCCACTAAAGAAGAATTAAAGGCTGGTGACCCGGCGAACGAACCATCTTCACGCGAAGCGCAATAAATTCCCGAATAATGGACGGATCCGCTCCAAATTGCGATCAGCTGAACCATGGATTACGTGGTTTTCTGTATATTGCGCGCTGGCCCTCAAAATCCATCGCAACAGCCCGAGAATCCCTCATTTATCTACCTAAACTTGACCTTTTCGCTTCGTCATGAACCGTGACTCCGACGGGTAGGCTACGGGATTTGAATACTCAAGCTCAGCGACCACGTCCGCTCGACAAAATAGCACTGGCTACGGGAGGGACATTCCCAAAGCACATTCGATTCCAGTGGTAATAGTACCGTCCCTCCCGTAGCCAGTGCTATTTTGTTTTCCTCTTTAAGTTCAAATTTGTTCGGCTGTCTTCAGTTTGATCAAACACACACATGATGGCTCCGTTGTGCAAACAGATTACAAACTTGTTCAGTTTCAACTCCAGCAGCTAATATGGTGAAATTGTACAGCTTCAATCCGCTTTGCACGATGATTACCTCAATGTTTCAGGAAAAGTCAAACATGTACCATATTTCAGAGCCAATAATTAGAAGATTTTTTCCAAAACTTGTGCTACTTTGTTCACCTTCGAGCAGTTTTCAGTGATTCATTCAGCTTTGCAATGAAACGCTGCAACACTTCGCAAGGTTTTTTGGCGCCTTTTTCGTTCAGTCATGTGATCGATTCTTGTTCCGTTTAAATTTCTTTTCTCATTTTTCCCGTTCTTTCTCGATTTTTTTAAATACTGGTAAAGTTTTTAATAAAACAATTATTCTACTCGGGCTTGCTGGATATCAAATGATTATAACCAACTCGGCGCTACGCGCCTCGTTGGTTATCTATCATTCGATATCCAGCGCGCCCTCGTAGAATAATTGTTAAATATACCGTATCAAACTCTCTTCCCTTCCCTTCTGGTTTTTAAAAACCTCCAAATTTCCCTACAGCCCTCATATTTTCAGCTTTAAACTCCCACCCGACCTCCCTCAACAGGGGCCGACCTAGGAAAAATCGTGATCGTTTTTCTATAACATGAGTGCCGAAGGCGCGAACGTCTGGGGGAATCCCAGAGCAAATCTGATCATCTGCGATCTCTGAATTGATCTCGAATTGTGGTCATCCGCGAACCATAAAGTAGTAGTATATCATGGATTTAACAAATACCACCTGATTGTCAGCGGTTTATTTTCGAATTTTAAACCCCCCACCACAATAACAAGCTCGCTTTGCTCGCTTGTTTATTATGGTGGGAGGTTTAAAATTCGAAAATAAACCGCTGACAATCAGGTAGTATTTGTTAAATCCATGATATACTACTTACCCGAAATAAACCACCCAGCATAAAAAAATTTTAATTAAAGAATTACACATCTTTATTATATCCAAGTTGTAATGTCTGCACTTAACATAAACATTGAAGAGCTTTTGAAAGAACTTGATCCAGCAACGTTACAAGCTTTAGAGCAATTACTTGCAGAGGACACTCCTGCTGTTCGAAAAACTATTCAGAACATATTGGATGAACCTATTTCTGAGAAAGTGGAGAAGAGTTTAGATAAACCCATACTTCCTAAGACATTTCAACCGACCGCTCCTTTTCGTAAAAGGGGGAGAAAAACACAAGAAATTTTGAGGAAGTTTGATCCAATTTCTCGAGAAAATATCCGAAATGTTACAAACTATCAGAATCAAATCCTTGATTTGTATAATAATACCGAATATGAGGGAGAAGAGGTAAGAAGAGGGCGCTGTTTCATCCGCTGGCGCTTTATTCGAGGACTTGAAAGAGATCTTACATCTGATTTTATGGCAAAAATACGAGAGAAAGTTAAAACATCTTTCTACGCCAGACATGTTTTTTCATATCAGCTACGCAACATTGAAGACGATTCGTTAATGGTGATGTACACTAACAAAGGTTCACCTTGGTTTGAACGTTTTTCTGATGCGGAGAAATGGTTGAGTGAGCGGGAAAAAGTACGTTTGGACCCTGACAACATAAACAGACCTGACACAAAATGGGTGTTTGAAGATCATTTTAATGTTGATGTAAAGGTTGTGCTTGACCGTCAGCCACTTTTAGGTACAGGACCATTGCCAGATTGGTTGCGTAACCTTGCACATAGTCGTTATATGCTAGCTTTAGACACTTACAGAGACAACTTATGTCTTTGGCGGTGTATTGCGGTACACCGAGGTTCAAGACCCGATCGAAGTACAACGGCAGCACGGGAACTTGCTAAGAGTTTCTTTAACCTCATAGCTATTCCACAAGATTGCTAAAAACATCTTTAGATGAGCTTGATGAGGTTGAAAAACATCTTAATAACAAACAAATTTTCAAAGATTGGTTGGGTATTCGTGTATATGAGCCTGAACGTTTGGAGGATGGTGAAGTGGTATGGCATCTTAGAAGGACACCACCAGCCAAATTAACAAATATTTTGACAATTGGAATTTACGAAGGGCATGCTTTCATTATAAAAGATATTTCGAAGCTTGCAAAAATTTATGCATGTGTTCATTGCCGTTCAAGATTTACTCAAGCTTGCCACCTTCAACGGCATATCCAAAAATGTGCGCAAGGGAAGACGGTGATTGAATGCCTGGCCAAAGAAGTTGAATTACCACAAACAGCTTTTGAGAAGGCTTTTTATCCAAAACATTCAGCTTCTCCAGAATCTCTTCGCTGGCTTGAACAAGAAGCAGCACTTCGTAAAATTCACATTCACCACGCTGCTTGCGGGCATGGAGGTGAAAGATGGGTTGAGCGTGCATCTGTAGACGGTTATAACCATGAAACAAAGACTGTTTTTCAATATCAAGGATGTCATTGGCATGGATTTCGAAAATGTTTTCCTCATGATCGAAATAGAATTATTACTCATCGTAACCAAACACGAGAAGATAAATTTAAAGCAACTGTTGAACGTACACAAAAGCTTCGAGCTGCTGGCTACCATGTAATCGAGGCATGGTCTTGTGAAGTAGGAGAAATAAATATTAAGTTGCCACAGACTCAAATACAAAGTTATCCACACGCTATATTGTATGACTTTGAATCATACGGAGATAAAAATCAGAGGAAAGAACCAACAGAAATGTTAACAATTGAAAATACACACGTACCAATATCTGTTAGCGTTGGTGACACTTTAGACAGAGAACCTACCCATATCTGTGAAAGAGACCCTGCGGAGCTTGTTCGTAAGTTTATGGAAGAACTTGACAGGCGTGGGAAAAACATTAGGGATCAAGTAAGAGCAGCCTTCATACCTGACGACATAAATATGCTTACAAAAGCGCAGCGTCTCAAAATAGAAGAATGGTGTAATCAGGTGCCAGTTCTTGGATTTAACTCCGGGAGATATGATTTGAATCTTATCAGAGAACATTTCGCGGAACGTTTATCTGATACAACTGGTAAAGTAAGAGTTGCAAAAAATGGAAACAAAATTATGTTCATTTTGAGTAAAAATTTTCGCTTTCTCGATATCATAAACTACTTAGGTCCGGGCACAAGTTATGAGAAATGGGTAAAAGCTTATGAATGCGAAACTGTAAAATCGTGGTTTCCGTATGAATGGTTTGACACACCTGAAAAACTTGATTTTCGCGGACTTCCAAAATATGAGGATTGGTATTCGAAGCTGAAGGGTGGTTATGTTCTAACAAGGGATGAATGGGAAGGGTGCCAGCGTTTGTTCAAAGAAAAGGGAATGTGTACCTTCGCCGACTGGCTGCGTTACTACAATAATCTTGATGTAGCTCCTGGCCTCGATGCGCTGGAAAAGATGCGTGCTTTCTACACCGATAAAGGAATCGATATTTTGAAAGATGCTGTAAGTATTCCAGGTGTTAGTTTACATTACTTACTTTGCGGATGTGTTGAGAGGGGCGCAGATCTTTACAGCCCGTGCAAAGAAGCGAATGAGATGTTGAAAAAAGCTGTTGTTGGAGGACCGAGCCTTGTTTTCACAAGATATCATGAAGTTGGAGTTACGAAAATAAGGTCTCATCGAATAGCGGAACCTCGTTTTTGCAAAAATATAGTGGGTTACGACGCCAACGCTTTGTATTTGTCAACTATGCTTAGAGACATGCCTTGTGGAAAAGGAAGTGTCGTGCATTACAATAACGAAGCCGCCGCTCCCATACTGACACAAAGGCTCAAAGAAGAAAAATGGTTTGGATTTGCAGAAGTTGATATAGAGATTCCTGAGAACTTACACCCAAAGTTTGAGGAAATGTGTCCTTTCTTCTACAACAAGGAGGTTCCTCTTGAAGCTGTGCCGCAACATATGCTTGACTATCTTAAACGCACAAAAAGGAACCGCGGAGACGGAAAGAAGTTAGTGGGAGCATTGTCTGCAAAGAAGGTATTATTATACGCACCCCTTCTTAGATGGTATCTTGAGCATGGAGCAGTGATCACAAATGTTTATCGGACTATTGATTACCAACCAACAAAAATATTCACTTGGTTTGTGAAGCAAGTGACTGAAGCTCGTAGAACTGGAGATAAAGAAAAAAGCAAGGCGCTGCTGGCTGAGGTATTCAAACTGTTAGGAAACAGTGGGTATGGAAAGCTTATCGAAGCCTTGGAGTGGCAAACAAACGTCATTTACACTAAAGATGAAAAGGTAGTCGATAGAGCTTTGCGAAGCTCATATTTCAGTGATCTTGACGAGATTGGGGAAGCGTATGAGCTGGAAAGTAGAAAGCCAAGGATTACAATTAGAAGACCATTTCAGGTTGGAATTGCTGTTTATCAATTGGCTAAACTTCGAATGCTTGAATTCTATGATGATTTTCTTGACAGATATTTTGACAGAAAAGATTTCGAATTGATTCAGATGGACACAGACAGCAATTATATGGCAATCAGCGCAGAAAAGTTGGAAGACATCGTCAAACCAGAGCTGCAAACAGAATTTGAGGCAAAAAAGAAAGAATGGTTAGCTTGGGACAAGTGGAGCAGTCGGACCCCTGGGCTCTTTAAACTCGAGTGTGAAGGCAGCAGAATGATTGCACTCTGTTCAAAATGTTATTACGTTGACGAATCTGAGGGTAAAAAAAAGAAGTTCAGCACGAAAGGGGTGTCGAAGAAACAAAACGAGATCACGTGGCAGCGTTTCAAGAAAGCTTTGGAAGGCAGCAAGGACATAGCAACTAATAGAGGTTTCAGGATGCGGGACGGGCAGATGGTTACTTACGAACAGCAGAAGCTGGGGTTGAGTGCTTACTACGACAAACGCTGGGTATTGGAAGACGGTATTCACACAGAACCGATCGAGTTTCATTGTTAGATTGGTGGTAGTTGTGTATCTGGAGGGACAACCAAAAGCTCTTCGCGTACAAACCAGCGTTTTGGTCCGTCAAATAAATAATAGATAACCGGTGCGTCTGGTTTTATCATAATTTTTTCAATCTCGTAAACATTCAAAGACCAGATTGGGTCGGTAGCTCTTCGTCGACCACCTTCAAGTTCACCGGGTTGATAGAGATAGCGAACACTTAAACCGGAGGGGAGTTTTTTTCGTTCACACCAACGGGTCTCAAATAAGGTGTCGAGGGTTTGGATGGAACAGTTTTTTCTTTGATGGCATCAACAGGTTTTTGACCAGTCAGTCGAGTGACTTCTTTATTCAAAGCTGAAATAACAGCAGGCAGTCGGGTCACCCATTCAGTCGATCTTTTGTCTTCTGGGAGGCGCATTTCAACCCCATATTGATGTCCAAAAAGTCGTTCAGCCAGGGTGCGGTTGAATCTTTCAACGATAGCTTGATCACGGTGAATATCCACACGACCACGTCTAACCTCAACATTATGTTTCGAAAGCAGTTGATTCACAGCGCCCATAAACTCACGACCAGGATCGACCTGAAGCAGTTTCGGCCACTTCAAAGGACCACGACTATGAATCCGTTCCAGAGCAGCTGCAACTTCTTTAGCCTCTTTTGTGGTCAACGGTTCGGCCTCTTTGTATCGAGAGGCCACATCTACCACTGTGAGAGCATATTTAAAAGTTTTACGGGAGCGTGGTGGGCGATCGTGTGGGAGATACAGAAGATCGGCTTGGTGAACTTTGTTTGGAACAGGAACATCAAATTTCGGTCTTGGAATATACCGTGGGGCTGGTAAATAAACCTGCCAAAGAGCTTGCTTCATCAACCAGTTTTGAGCCACATCTTCCGAGACTTTCGCTGCCTGGGCTAATTTCTTAATTGCTGCAAACCCTTGCCAATACCCTTGCGGGCTGTAATAAATTTTTGACAACTTATTGAAAATACGGGAGCTCATTGTTGTATACCATACAAAATAAAAAATGGACGACCCATTTGGTTGGTTGCAAGGTGAGAAAATTTCGTCGAAAAAAATTCAAGAAACATTGCAAAAAAAAATAAATTCATTCCATTATCAAAAAAGATTTATCGTTGTCCTTCATGCGAGGAGCAATTAATTTATGTGGTGAATGAGTTCTGTCGTGCATGCCCAAAATGTGGTAGAGCGTCTGAATTTGATGATGAACAGTTTCAAGAAGAAAATCGGGAAAGAATTTTCACTGCAACTAATTTCTATTTAAAAAGTGCTTTGCGGAAATGGAACATTTACAAAATGTTTTCTTTCAGCGAGGTAGATTTTCTTGGTAACGTTATTGCACAATTTCAGAAGATGTCCGGCAAGCCAGTGAACTACCCCTGTTTTCTGTACAATTATTTTGAAATAGTACCTTCTGAATGCTGGCCCAACAAAAAAGAAATTATGGAATCTATTTCTCATCACCTTCCTAAAAGCTTAGCAAGCTGGTGGCTCGCAAAACAGGAGTTTGAAAAGTGGTGGTTGAAAACCAATCAAGGTTCTTCATAAACATTTTCATATTTGCCTGTTTTCGGATTTTTCACCAAACGCATGACAGTACCCTTTTTTGGATGAGTCCAAAATTTCTTGCTTGTGACACCAGTTGGTCCTGTGAAAGCATTTTTCGCAATATCACCTGACCAATACCGATCGAATACATGTTTTGTGGAAGGAATCATTTTTTTGTCAAAGTTTCAGCAAATTTCGCTACTTCCAATGGTTTATCCAAAGCACCAGTTCCTTTTTGTTTTTTTAAACCCAACCCTAACTTTTGTTTAGTGTTGATTGCATTTCTTGCAACCGTATGACCCCACTTCCTTTCTTTTTTAGGAACTGCGTCAAGAAACAATGAGTGACTTTTTTTATCCGCTTTGTGTTTGCATTTCTTCAGGTTTTCACCATACTTTTTTTCACGGTTGGAACAAACATCATAATCAACATCATGTTGCATAGCAATCGCATCTGTTGCACCTGTTGGTGGTTGATATATTTCCAGAATTTCACCCGTTTCTGGGTCGTATTTCACCTGCTTTTCAAGGGGGTTATATGGCCCTGTGAAATTATGTCCCGGCAATGTCCAACCTTTTTTTGGTTTCGGAAATTTACCAATTGCTGCATGTATATCAATACCACTGCCCTCCACGTTTTTCGGCAAAAAACTTGTTTTTGTTATTCCGCAACTAGCGCATTTTGCTTTCAAGAGGAGGAGTTTTCGATTGTTCTTTTTTATTTTTACAACCTTTTCAACAACCTTTTCACTTCCCTGTACATTGGGTGTGTTCCGCTCTTCTTTCACACAGTACATTTCCATTGTATATTTTAAGAAAAATAATTTTTCACTATTTTTTCATTTTGAAGTAAATCGTTGGAGAACATTTTCAAAATATCGGCAAAACTTGTTCCTTTATTTCTTTTGTTTAAAAAGAGAAGGCAGTAGTAACCACATCTAACACTTTGTTCCCATTGAATTTGGTTATCATTTCTGAAAAAATGTGTCATCCCGTGCATTGACATTTCTTTTTCCCATTCCAAAGGTGGTGGAAGCCCAAATGAATCGAAATACTCATAAGTACCATCATTAGGCCAACAACATACCCAGTGAGTTCCCAAACTTCCAAAATCATCCAAGTTGATAATGCATGGAGAATGAAACAAGGGTTTTTTTTCGTTTCTTCTAAAAATACCTTTGATGGGGATTCGTAAAAAGTTGCACCATTTTTTCAAGTCAATGTTGGATAGAGGTTTATCTTCAAATTTCACTTTTTTTTTAAACGATAATAATCCTCCCAAGTTCCATAAAAAGGTGGAGATTGAATTTGCATTCCTTTACCTTTTGGTATTGGTGGTGATCGTCTTGTTCGTGGTGGTGGTGGTGGTGGTTGATTTTGCATACCTTTTCCAACTGATTCACCAACATGAGAAGTACTTTGAATCTGTGACTGGCTTAATTTTATTACCATTCCTTTTCCTGCCGCTGATCTTTTTTTCAATGGCGCGATTTGAGTATCAGTGAGAAAAAGTTCGTTACCACGCCCAATTTTGTCTGGTTTAACTTTCAGATTAACAGGTGTCTTCGTAACATAAGCTTTTTTTTAAGTTTCTTTTTCGGACCATCAGTCAGTGCGATTTTGAATGGATGATAAGTTGTGCTCATTGTGTATATTATATTCACAATTTTGTTTTCAATTTTTCATTTGTCTAGACGCCGGCGACAAGCTCATTACCAATTTGCTTCAGCACGAATTCCTTTTCATTCAAAACCAAGGCGAATGTCGTATAATCTTGAGCGTTGGCGGCTTCATTTAGTCTATAATGTAATTCAAGCTTTTTCGAGTCGCCTGTCACACTTTCTTTGGTGTTTCGTAGGTCAAAGTAGATAATTGGGTACAGCTTATCAAAATTGGCAAGCTGCAGCTGAACGCCGGAGTTGTAGTCGTTTTTTCTGTATCTGTAATTGATTAAATCATTCAAAATTCTTATTTTAAAGACCCAGTAACGTCCATTAGGCTTTGCGCGCCTCTGTTAGTGTTTTGGTTTTCGCGAGAACGAGGCTTCTATTGTTCTCGAGGTTTCGCTTTTTACGCGGCAAACTTTCGATCGCGTGGTGTACGTCGGCTGGTTTCATTCACGGTATTTCTTGTTGTTGTCGTTTTTGACTGTATTAGAGAATGGACAACTCGGCCTCGGATTCTTTAGGGTCTCTAATAGGAAACGAGGATGTGAATGCGTATGGTTCACTTGTGCAAGGCGATGAAGCTATCGAGAATAGCGGAACGGAGGTTTGTAAACGATCGATGTAATATTCTCACCTCGTTGTTGATGTGGCGAGGCTTGCCGTTTTGCGAGTTATCTTTCGGTTAGCGAAAAAATATTAATCTTCGTTTACGGTTGAAACACTAGGAAAGAATTAGATGTGACTGCAAAGGCCAGTGCGCTAGGAAACGGGGAAAAGGTGCTTGCAAATGTCGCGAGGGAAATCTCAAATGTGACGACCTTTGTGCTTGTGACAAAAACAGATGCAAGAATAAGGTGAGTACACTGACTTTGAGGATCGTATAGTTATCCTAAATTATTCTGTTTTGCCGTATTTTTGTTCATTCGTTTTATTTGATTTGTTGTCAGGCGAACGCTGGCGCTGATGGAGTTGCTGGTGATGGAGTGCCGCCTCAATCCGTCACTATAAGCGACGGTGAATTGCGATTCGAGCAAGAAGCGACCCAGGCTGAGAACGAGATAAAGGTGCATTGTAGACAGTCTTTATTGTCCTTAATTGGAACTGACATCATTTATGAGAAATTTCACCATAAACCTGTAACTATTATTCAGTCTATCACAGTGTACATCAACAATCTGTAAACTGTATTCAATTACTGCGACTTTTCTCTCGGCTCCTTGGAAGAAAAACAATGAGTGAAATCAAGCAAAATTTTCCCATTTTGGGTGATTCACATTTACGGGATATTCCCCTTCAATGTTATGTTCTTGATAGGTGACTAGGTGCCAAGGGTAGGGATAAGAGGTGCTGTAGGAAAAGCCCTATATCTGCCATGGCCCAGTATCCTAATCTCCTACCTCGTGCTTGACCCATTTGTTGGATAAATTTTATGCTTGTGTTTATTTTCTGGCCCTCGTCACCATTTTGGTTACACAAGATTATAATTATACACTTTCAGGGATTTGTGGCTACTCTAGATGCTGAAAAAAAGGACAAGGTGTTAATCAAGCTCTTAGGTTTGGGAAGGGGAAGCCTTGACTTTGCCAAGAACTTCATATTAGGCAGTGATGACCCTGAAGATCCTGAACCACCCTCAGAGGATTTGCCAGAGTGGTGCAAGTGCCGAGTGTGCAGGCCAATGCCGGATGAACAAGAAAATGTCTGCTGCAAGAGAGTTACATGCGTTACCAACTATACATCCTTTTCAAATATATGCTTAGACAGAGACATTTTAGAAGTATGCATTAAAGCTCGATGTGACATTCGTGCTGACGAATTCAATTTCAGCATGGAAAGCTTTAGAAAAGCAGGATACCGTCAGTATGCACTATGGCGTTATGGCAAACTGGGAAGGGGGAATAGGCGTGTAATCCCTGCATGTGTTGTCCGTAGGATAAGGACTCGGTACCCTGCCCCAGATGGCAGGTATATGGGCTTCAGAGCAAATTAGAAATCGAAATCTGTCAAATTCCAGGCGAGGGGAAGGGGCTCTCCTTTGCATAACCCATACAGGATTGAGTTTCTTATATAAAGGTATAGACCTTGTACATAAAAAAATTGTGTATTATTATTGTGGGATAACGTATTGTCTACAAAAGGCCCCATTATATGAAACCAGATTGCATGCCACCCTTGTGACATTACTGTAATAGGTCAATTTCATCAAATCTCCAAACTGAGGTGGGGTTTTAGTGCCAATTACATGTATGTTTGTTGGGAAGCTGATGGTAAAGCTGATCAAAACTGCTAATTCATACAACCAACCAACCCATCTCTGAACTTGAGCTTATTGTATTTAATTCGTAAAATTGACTTTATCAGCTAGGATTTTTTTTCCAAATCTGGCCGTTGTCACCACAAAGTATTCCTACAAAGTGACCCACCCTAGGCTGCCATCCAACCTCACCTTTCCTACGAAGATGACAGGCAACTCTTCTCAGGGGGTTTTGCAAGTGCTGTACAAAACAATCGCTAAATGTAAACAGCAGAGAACTTTATTATTTATTGTTGTGTGTATTTTTATACTACAGACTTTGTTATTGCTCTCATTCCAATATTTTTCCACACTTATGCACAATAATAAACTGTTCTTCGGAAAATTTCACTTTTAATACATAACAACATACATATACATGCAGTTATTGTCCCCTTTCACTAAGAAACAGAATGCCAGACAGGAAATGATATTCTGAATACTGTCAAGTATAAAGTGGTGATATAAAAATATACAAAGTGGTTATGCAATTTTATGTAATATACATGTGGAAAAGCTTTCCACTTTTGCATACATTTCAAGATAATATTATCATAATACAATCTTCAATTAATAATATATAATCTAAAGTTGAATCAACCTACAGTTGAGTTTAATATATTTTCAGGTTGAATACTCTGATTTCAAAAGAAAACACTAGGACAATACATGTACAATAAATGTTTCAAAGTCAAATTCCCAATGAAAAATAAATTGTTGTTTGTTTACTCTAGACAACTCTTGTCTTCTGATTGAAAACTTATTGAATTCAGCCCTGTGGCTTATCCCTTGAGTTTGGCTTCATGGCAAACCTGGAAGGTGCCTTCAGCAGCTCAGCTGTTGGTGGTGGGGCCTTCATCGCTAGAGTTGGTGCGATCTGCTTTGGATTGAACTCATCTACATCAGACCGTGCAGAAAAACTTCCTTCAAATGCTCTGCGTGTATGCAGCATTCTTGCCACCATATATGGGAAGTAAGCGTAAGTCTTGTCCTCCTTGACAATCTCTGCGTGGTACCGTTGTGTCCTTTTGGAGTACTTTCTGTGGCCAGCAAGCTCACCCCCTTGACTTTGTTTGGGTTTCCGGAAAAGGTGAAAGTTGTGATCGATGGCAGCCAATAATATCCTCATTATGAAGTAGGGGTACCTAGAAGTGAATAAAGAATTATATTGTGAAAATAACTTTCCAAAAGTGGACATCTATGGGACACCTGGACACCCTGAATTCAGCAACCCAAGCTACAATTTTTAACAACCCAGACTGAAATTTGTAATTTAATTGACCCCAACAATGGGGGTCAATTAAATTATTGTTGGTGATTATGGGAAGGTATATTCATGGCAATTACAGATTTTTGTGAAAATCAAAATACATCTATTCACAAAATTCAGTCACAGTCAACACTCTCATAAGTACAAATATTGGGAATTCGAAAATGGTCATAACTGGAACTGGTTGCTTAGGAGCATGGGCTCTCATTAGCAAACAGACACACAAACAATTGAGACTGAGCAAATGGGGTTTAACAATGGTGGTCATAACCACAACTGGCTGCTTACTATAGCAGTCGCAAGTTATTATGTGGTATAGATTAAAAATATACATACTCAAATGCCATCCTCTTAAGCGCATATTTTGTCATCATACTGTTGAAATTTTCAAGCTCACCAGTATGCCTGAAGAACAAAAAATATACTTATATCAAGTTACTGCTAAGATGTCCCATTAAAACTAAACGTCAGCAGCTTGGTGTATATTCTTTTCCTTTTCACTACCTTTTCTGCAGCCAAAAAAATTTTTTAGACTCAGTTCAGATACCATACCTTACATCTGAACTGGGACTTACTGTATGGGTGCAATGGGATTTCAAGGCCCTGTTGAAACAATGCAACCCACTTTACTTCAAATAAGGGGCATCCAATTGCCTAATAAATATAAAATGCCAATTTTATTCCTGCACTGTCATGAAAGGGTAGGTCAACACATGTAGAGAGAATTAAGAAGAAAATGCTACTCACCGGAATCGAACATAAAAATGCAGATTGCTTAGCCACTTGGGATCAAGCACAATCTTTCTCAGGGCCGCCAATGCCTTGGATGATCTGCCCAATGGCTTTCTTGAGGACTCGTGTTCAACATGGGGCCCATGGTTGCAAGAGGATTCAGCCCATTCATGTTCGCCACACACATGATGAAGCACTCCTTGCCACAAGTTCTGAAAACAGAAAAAAAAACTGAGATAGTTGTCACTAAACTTCTGATGCACCTGTTTTCTGCAAAAAAGAGACAAAGACAAAGAAAAGATGTATAATCGTGAAGTCACTAAAAATAAACCTGTTCAAATCCCAGGCAATAAATCTTTAACACCACATATATCCCCAAAATATACTTGTGCACTAGAATTATCTGTATGACCACTTGATCAGTCGTTTGATTTACAAGTAAAGCTCACTGTATACAAGATCTACAACTAAGAGATAAAATTTAAGGACATTACCTTAAGTTCTTCAACACTTCCCTCTGCCATCTGACAACAATACCAAAAGTGGTTGACAACTGGGTCCACCCAATCCTTCAGCTCTTCACATCCTTTTACTTTGGCTGCCTAAAGAAAAATCATAAAAACACACCTTATTTGCAATTCTTAAAAAAGGATGCATGTTACAGTAATATAAGGGGTATTTTCTACAAATGATTACAAAAAAGGACACCAAGATTCCTGTTGGCTGAATCCCTGACTGACAAGTACAAGTACATTTTATATCTAGCAGTTTTACCTGATGGAGTGCTTTGGTAAGCTTCTTAGCTTTATGCCAAATGTCTAAGGAATGGAACATTTCAACTAGGAGTGGAAACTTCTCTGAAAAACATAGACATAACGATATACAGTTAGTGCCTTTTACTTTTGATAACATTACAGTTGTATTCTTATCAGTCTTCTATTCCTGTTAAATTTAGATCCCCCACTATTTACATACACATGGACAAGATTCAATTAAAGGAAACTATACTCTGGGGTAACATCACAAGGTCAGCCACCTAATCAAACAATAACGCCACCTACAGTTGTAATGCAAACTTAAATGACATCCCTGACTCACCCTTCATGTCTCTGACCAGCTTGATTATGGTTGATGAAGCATCTGTGAACAGCTCATTCAGGGGTAATTCTTTCATTAAGCGCTCTAACAATCGTCTCAAACCTTCCCTTTCCATCACTGCAGAATTACCACCAGTTTCTCTTTTGTCAATTACCTCCAAGTTAACCACTACCTTTGTAGCATGCTCCATTAGCGTGTAGACACAATAGCGTGCACTGTGTCCTGGCGAGTCATTTCTCCCATCACCACAAACACAAATCTCCTTATAACCCCTTAAAATTTCAAGCACAAGGCACCTCATTTTGGACCAAACATCCTTGACCACAGGCAGGGCACATTTTGCTTGGAAACTGCAGAAATTTGACTTGCTAACAAGTGAGAGGTTTAACACTTTGCAGAGCAATTGAAATTTTGAATAATTATTGCCTGATAAGACAATGGCTACAGGGAGCAAAGAGTCGTTTAAGAAGACCTTTGAGAACCGGTTTTTTGTCAGCACTTCAGACGACTCCCACTTGCCACAATGGTTTTTGCCACACTTCCATTCGAGATCTACCCGCGCTCCAATATGTTTGGCAGAATATTGCATGGCGGCCCCACAGACAGTACCACTAACAACCTCTGAACACTGTGTCCCCTTAAGTTCCATGAGCTTTTCAACTGACACAACAACACGTATTCTTTTGTGGAGCTCAACAAGATCCTGAAGGTCAGTAACAGGGGTCAACTCATCAAATGCCTTCTGAAAACACTCCACGACAACCTGGTGACTTCCTGCAACAGTTGGTTCTTCAGGAGCACTCTCCAACCTTTTGTGACCCATTTCCCTGGAAGGCTGTTCAGTGGTCTGTGGTACAGCAGGAGAGGGCCTTTGCTCTGAGCACTGGGCTGGTTCACCACTGGCATGATGGTCAGATGACTGGGGTACTGAAGGGGCTGGTACAATGACATTATCTGCTTCATCATTCACAGCAGGGGTTGGTGCAGGGCTATAGCACTGGGCTGGCTGGTCAGCATGTTGGGAACTATCTGCAATATCTTCTACCATGGTAAGCGCTGCTTCATCATCTGTGATTTCTGTTTCCACACCGTCCAATTCACTTTCAGACATGGAATATTCCCCATCACTATAAAAGCATAGAGAGAGACCTCTTGAGAGATTTCATAACTATTATCAAAGTTAGCAACACTTTCTGTCCAAACAATCTAAGGCACTACAAAGAGACTCTACAAAAGTCTGCTTTCAGAAAAATAAGGAACAACTGAACATAAAAATTGGAAAAAGAGGTACTGACAGAATTCAGAATGTTTGGCCAAATGTCGGACACTTTGTAGAAAATTTTTAATGCAGTTGAACCCCTATAAAGCGCCCATAAAATTATCAAAATCCCAAACTTATTGTCAGTATAATACTCTGAGTAAAACCCCCATTAAGCAGCCACCTTTTGGCCATCCTGATGAAGGTTGAAATTTTGAGTTTGTGTCCAAAAGGCCAAGTTTCCATGCATCAGTGCTTGTATTCAGATGAAGTGACATTTCTACCACAGCTTGTAATGAGCCCCTGGTAAGTGGCCACTGACTGTTTCCCAGTGGTGGCCGCTTAATAGAGGTCCGACTGTACTCATGTCGTACTGTTACTATAAAATGGCAGAAAATTGCTGACATACATGTTGTAGTTCAATTTTATCCTTGGTTCAATTTTTATTTTCCTTTGTACTTTTTTATGTTATTATATGATAATGAATATGAAACAAATGAAAATAAATATAGAACCAAGGATAAAATTGAACTACAACATACACTGTATACACTACCTGTCACTTAATGAAATATCCTCACTTTCGTTGTTAAGGTCTTCTACAATTGAATCCAGTCTGTGGAAAGAAATTATATACAATTAGTTCCAAAAACATCATTGTTGAATGGCCTTCACATCAGTAATATATAGTGCAGAGTACAGAAACAATGCACAGACATAACTGAACTAGCCTGAGGTCCACATTAGGAAAACTTTGATTGAGTTATTTTTGGCTGGTTCATAGATGGAATTAGTTTTTCCCATTTCACCATGGACCAGTACAGTCATATAATAAAATGCAGCTGTACACAGGCTAAACCTAAGGCCACCTAAAAATTACATTAGATAATAATTATTCAAAAATTTTTCAAATTACCTATCTCCAAATATAAATTGTTCATCAAAGTCATCATTGCAGCTTTCACCACTTTCATCTGATTCATCACTTTCATTCGATTCACTATCTTGTGACTGCTGTGGAACTGGAATTTCACTAAATGACGAATATGGATTTCCAACAACGCTGTTCAAGGATGGTAGCGCATTCAAACAGCTGGCCTCCTTGCTGGTGCTTGGGTGATACAATTGAGAACTTGTACCAGTAATATCAACATCCCTATGAAAAAATAATAGCATAACAAGGAATGATGAGTATAAATAAAAAAAGGAAAGAGACAACAGTCATCTGCAGCATTGTGTTCATTGTGTATTCAGCATGCCATAGTGGTAGGCTACAGAGAAACACCATCATTGGTATAAAAATTTCCAGGAACACGTCAAAAGTTTTCATCCACTTTTGCGCTACTGGTTTCATTAGATGGTGGATACCACCAGTGCTCACACAGCCACCTACATTCTTCGGATTATAACTGAAGTGTTTCAAAAGATATTGAAACTCTTCTGTCTTGCAGCAATTACTTGCAAACTAGGTCAGAAATTTACTAATTAAAGCAACTGATCTGCAGATCATGTCTGGATTTCTATTAGGCCTTCACTGTCTGTTAGTCTCAAGGTTGAAACAAATAAAATAATCTTTCTTCATTGCTGTACATTGCCATATTTTTACATACCAGTAGCACCCATTGTAAATAAAGGTTCTAAAATAAAGAACAACAACTTTATTTTACATGGTAATCCTGGGGCTTGAAGCAACATGTGACTGTGCTCAATACTGTGAGAAGAAACAAGTCCTGACATTTGTATGAAATCAACATTTCTTCTGCCTTGTCACAAGGCTTCGATTATAATGTTATATATATTTTTTGTCTTGGCTCAATCGCATAGAATTCTACATGTAGGGTTTACCAGTATCGAGTGTGAGATAAGTGAATACAAAATCATCATATCGAAAATGACTCACAAGCTTTCGTCCTTGGTGGAGGTGAAAGAACTATCAAGACTTTGACGTGGTTCAAGTCTTCGCCTCTTTGCAGGTCTTACTGGCGTTGAGCTCATCAGATCACGAGGTTCCAGATGGTTTCTTGAAATATCTCCTAGGTCCAAAATTCTGCAACATTGAAATTTACAAATTAAACAAAATCATCCAAACCATCAATACTGCGTGTAAAATTATGTTGTCAAATAAACATGAAATCGCATGACTTACCGTGGCTGCTGTGTCGCTGTTGTCGGCAGATGAAGCAGGAATTCCGCAAATTCGCTATTGGTAGCTGAATCAAAACCAAGTGACGCTTTTCTCTCGTTCCATAACTGGAATACAGACGACCGAAGTCTTATCTGCCGGACCGATCCAGGTAAACGAGGTCTTCCCCTCGACGGGTTAGCCATTTTGCACTCGGTGCGATTCAACCTCACGTACTGTTTTGGCCAACTATAACAAAATCCTTTGATAACGTTTCCAAAAAATGACGTTTAAGTGTTGTCTGATAAACTAGCTATATCAAAAGACCTCTTAGAATAACGGTAGACGAGCAACACGGCCGATGCAGATGGATTTTAAAGTGCAACTCGACGAGTCTGAATTTTCAACATCACGAAAATGGCGGCAGCTAGCCCGCGGTGCGCAATGCATCTTGGGCCACACTGGGTCTTTAAAATCATGATCGTAATCAAGATCAGGGTAAAATTTTGTGCCGTACTGAAGGCGGCAAGTATCCAATCTTGCTGAGTCATCAACATCGATATCAAATGTGTCAAATATGTAAGGGTTTTGTGTGTAAGCATTTTGTTTCCGAGTTTGTTGAATGAATACAAAAACATGTTTGGGGTCTTTTACACCAGGTGTAATCAACCACGTACCATTCGCATCCCTTTGGGAGGGGCTGCTATGCAAATTTTCACTCAGATATTTCCATTTGGTTGGTTTCAAGAAATTTTCATTGGCCATGGTCTGTCCTTTACCAGTGAAATGTAACTGTGGGGTCCACAACTCAAATTTACGGACAACAATTCTTCGAGCTGTTGCGTTGTTTTGAAAAATCATTTCTTGGTCGTTTTGCAGTTCAATTTCAAACTCAAGTTGCATCGGTGGAAGCAATTTATCGGAAAGGGTTTCAAAGAAGGAGTATCTGTTCAAAGGGATAATAGTCTGAACCATTAAACCTCCCTGCGATAGAAGTGCCCTTGCCCGCATTCCGACGTTCGTCGCATTGCCATCAGTCTCTGTGGTAGCGTCAGAGTCAAGATACCAAAATTGGTTTTTTGCAACGCTTCTCGAAAAATCGTCTGAAAAATCAAGCAAATTTTTGATGAAAATACCTTTGTGAATATTGTCTGCCTCGTACAGGATTTTCCCCGATGAACTTACTTTCAAACTTTTTATCAATGAAAAAGAACCGTTGATAGGAGCTGATTGTGTGTCACCAGCAATGTTGGCTCCGTCTGCTTTAGCTTCAAACTTAAAATCGACGCGAAAATAAGCGTTGTACCAGTCATAAAAATTGTCCCGGTCTGTCACAGTGAATTTGTATCCCCTCTTTGTTTGAAATTGGTTGTTCGCAGGGAGTGTGATCGGGGTGTTTAAATTAATTTGAACGTATGAAGTATTCTCGAGGTATGGTTGAGTTCTGAACATGTTAACGATAGTTTATATATTAAGAAAAAAATTTTTTTGATTAAATTTCGTTTGCCAAAATTCGATTTAATTTCAAAAGAGCGTCTGATTTTTTTGGTATTTGTTTTTGCAAAATATTTGCAAGTTTCTTTTTCGAATCTTTAGACAACGGTTTCTGTTTTTTTCGCTCTTGCAGTATTTTTCGTATTTGTTTCGAACCTTTTTCAACAGCAAGTTCACCAACTTTCTGACCCGCTTTTTCAGCGATTGTTTTTGTGGCTTTTTCGGCAGTTTTCTTTACCACATTCTTTACATTGTCTTTGAATACCTTACCGATGGTCATGAAGGTGTCACGGATCACACCCGACCCTTTGTGTTTATATCGATAACGTCCGGTGTTTTCGTCAAAGAATCTTGCCCACTCGCTCGGATGATTCATGGATTGTATATTTATACCAACAAAAAAATCCTTACTCTTTTTCAATCATTAAGCTTATTGCAATGTCTGTCCCGTTGAGATCCAGGATATTGTTTCTTCCATCTGTCACCCAAACTCTTATTTCATTAATAAAACTTTTATTCACAGGTTGCCACTCAAGTCGACGCGGCTCTTTTCGAAATGGATAGCTAACCTGAAGATCCGATGTTGAGGAACTGTATAACACATCGCTTGGAACATTTTGTGTTCGGCGTAAAATAATATCGCAGTGCAAATCTACCCAATCAACACCTCTTGTGATATTTGGAACTTTATCTCCCAAACTATCACCAGTCAAGATTCTTTTGTTATAACCAAGCAATTCATTGAAATTTCCTTGAGACAATTCAAGCTCATAATCTCTATTCACCAAAATTAAAATCCTATAAATTGCCATTTCAAAATGTATTGTGAAAATGTAATTACTGTCTTTTTTTGTTGGGTCAACTTTACCGGTGTGTTTCTGAATAAATGTGTTAATCCTTTTGTAATCATACATTCCATTTGGGAAAGTTAAGGTCTTCCACACTTTTTCTGTTTTTTTCTTCCAGCGAATTTTGTTGTTATCATAACGAGAATCAATGTTATTCCATGAGTAACTCATTGTGGTAAGTCTGTTTAGCGCAGCTTTATAGTTTCCTTCACCCAATTCGATCAGAGGATGAAACTTCACTGTAAAATCGTGTGAAGCATTCCGTTCTCCACCTCTTTCTAGTTTTGCAAGGCTCGAGTCAAGCAGTATGTCAAAGCTCATTGGTGTATATAATCAGAAATAATTTTTTTCTTTTGCTTTTTATTGATCGTGCCGAGTTCAACTAGTGAATCAAGCAGAAACAATACCTGATTTTTTAGTTTTATTGAGTTGTTTCCTGCTTTTATTGATCGTAAACTCAAATTAAGTTGGTCGATCAATTTTTCAGCTTCATCTGCGATGCCGCTTCCTTCGGTTTCCCAATCCTGTTCATAATAGTCATCTTCATCGTCGGAAGGCTCAAGAGCAGGTCTTCGGCTCATGACAGCTTTTTCAAAAGGAGTTTTGGTGATTTCTCTTTTTTGTGTGGGGGAGTGGACTTCAGTCTATACTTCCCCGCCTGTAACTGTTTCTCAAAAACTGTTTTTGGTACCCCTCTTTTCGCAAAAATTCCATCTCTTACTTTTTTGAGGTCCTCAATTGAATAACCATATAATGGAGAATTTTTACTTTTTACTTTGTAATTGGGATCATTTCCAAATTTCGTAATCAGTTGAGTGACTGTTTGTAATAGGGTTGATTCATCGGAATATTCTTTTTTAACCGGTTCCAGCATCCCCCACTTTTTACGTGTGGATTTTTCTTCCATCAGCGTTTGGGCTGGTGGTGGAAAATCATCATCATCATCGGCAACAACTTCTTGATATGAAGGTGGTGGTGGTGGTGGTGGTGGTGTTGGTGATGGTGCTGGTGTGGGTGCGTCCGGTCTGAATTCATCACCAAGTTTCGTCAAATTCATCCATTGTGTAATCAGGAAATTCCTGCTCCTCCTCTTCTTCTTCTTCCGCAGTGTTGCTACTCTTTTCATCATCAAGCCTTTTTGTAATTGGTTTAAAAAACTCTTCTCCTAAAAGCTGACCAAACTCTTTGTTTATTTTATCCATTCTGAATTTTTGGTGAATTTCTTCTGTTTGCTGATCGATCGCCGACTTTTCTTCAGCCAACTTACGCCATTTTTTCATGGACATATTTCCAGCGTGAATATATAGAAGCGAAAAAAAAAAGGAAGATTCCAAATTATGACCCAGGTTCTTCTAAGAGTAACTACAAACAAGGCCACCCTTGCATGCCAGCAGATGTTTTTCGGATGTTAATTTGTGGACCCAGTAATTCTGGTAAAACAAACACATTACCACATATGCTTTATGAGTTATTAGAGTATGATAAAATTTACCTCTTTTCAAAAAACCTGCACCAGAACAAATATCAGAATCTTTTGCAGGACTTTGCTGAAAAAATCAACCCCCAGGTTGGTTATGATGTTATTGAGGCCCTTGGTGATGAAGTCATTCCACTCG
Organism: Siderastrea siderea; assembly: GCA_964030785.1. Taxonomy (NCBI): domain Eukaryota; kingdom Metazoa; phylum Cnidaria; class Anthozoa; order Scleractinia; family Rhizangiidae; genus Siderastrea; species Siderastrea siderea. Next base: position 39,701,308 of record OZ034978.1, on the reverse strand, counting down.
AAGAGCTTCCGGTGGACAACCAAACAATAGTTGTTTTTGATGATCTTGTTTGTGAAAGCAACCAAAACAGCATCATTAATTATTTTATAAACGGGCGGCACAGAAACTGCTGCGTTATTTACCTCACTCAAACTTTTTACAAGGTGCAGAAAAACATCCGTGATAACTGCAGCCATTTTTGTATTTTCAGATTTCTTCCAAGAGAAAACAAACGGATTGCAGACGAGATAGGTGTGGATCATGACGCTTTAGATCGCGCCACCGATAAAAAATATTCTTTCTTTTACTATGACAAACCCCAAAAATTAATTTAAAAAAATTTTGATGAAGATATGTAATGGGATATATAAACAGTCAAATAGGTGGAACTAGCCAAACGGTGAGTGAAAGTGGAAAAGTGGGTCCTCCTGGCCCAGGGGGTCCTCCTGGTCCTGAGGGTCCTCCTGGACCGAAGGGTGATGAAGGCCCAGGAGGACCACAAGGTCCTAATGGTCCAAGAGGTGAAAAAGGGCCCGCTGGACCACAAGGTCAGAAGGGGGCACAAGGACCACGGGGTTTAAAAGGCGACAAGGGCGACAAGGGCGATAAGGGTGATAAAGGTGATCGTGGCCCTCAGGGTAGTGCCAGCGGTTCTACTAATATTGACATGCAAAATAAGTACGATATTTTGCGATTAAAAAGCAACCCTTATCCTGTCCACGGTGATCTGACAAAGGTAATAAACTATCAAGACACGAGAAATATCTTTCTTTCGAAAAAGGAAGGCGGAAAAATGGAAGCAAGCATTGATATGAACAATAATACAATCTACAATGTAAAAGACCCAGTACAGGCAGACCAAGCCACAAAAAAAAGTATGTCGATAATCAGCTTGCGAAAAAATTGGATAAAGGAGCTAATATTGATATGAAAAATAAATCAATTATCAATCTTGATCTTCCATCAAACAAAAGAGACGCTGCATGTGTCGAGTTTGTTAACTACAGAATTGATGACGTAACAAACAAAAAGTTTCTCAAAGTTGATGGCACTAACAATATGACTGGAAACTTGAATTTAAATAACAATAAAATTGTTAACTTACAAACCGATTACAAAAATTCGAAATCCGCAGTTAATGTTGATTTCATGCAAAATGAAATAACAACTGTGAGAGATCTTGTCACTCAAAAAATTCATGAATCTCAGATCATTAACTCGGGTCAAAAAAGGGACGCCTTCAGATACTTGATGGAAGACACTGATGAATCTTCGAGTGAAAACAATATCGAGGTTTTGGGTATCAGTGATTTTCCCGAGTCTCCACATCAAATAAATAAAAAAGCTTACCAACTTAAACTCTTGTTTGAAAAAGGCTCGCCCTACCAGTACCAGTCACGCCTCGGTTTTAACTTATATAAACTTCCGGTCGGTTATTACACAATGGTCGTTGAATGGTTTCCCCCGGAAATGAATGAGTTGAGTGTGACAGTGCAAGCTACAACAATTTCAATTTCTAATTATGCAACCAAAACATTCGAGAAGTACACCAAAACAGTTATCAATTTTCACAGATGGGGTAGCTCACCCCCACAATTTATATATCTTGATCTGCACGGTACAGTCAGTAAGCCATCATTTTTAACAATTGGTCATCTAATTGTTTATGGTGTTAAAGAAACACTTTCAAACGTTGAACCAAGTGTCTATGACACAGCTTTTGTTATTGAGAATGGAAAAATGGTAATGGAAACAGATTTGTCTTTAAACGGACATAATTTGAGTGGTTCCGTTCATCGCATAAACGGTTTTCATGATAAAAAAGATGGTAATGGTGATTTTTCATTAAATGGTTTTAAAAAATAATAATGAATAAAAGTAATGTGTTATTAAATGCAAAAATAATATATGAAACAAACCAAAGTAAATATAATTCTATTAGTCTTTTTTTGAAAAAAGAAGATCCTAATGATTCAACAAAATCTTCTGTACATAGGTTCAACTCGACTGATATAAGAAAAAAAAGAACAAAAGCTCGATATTAATCATGATATAGGAATTTATTATATAATATCAATGTTTATGACGGATGAAACACAACTAACACATGTAAAAGAAAATTTATTATTATTGGTTGAATATAAATAGAAACCCAAACATTTTTATATTTATTATATAGCACAATGCGGGACATTTTCGAATTCAACCGCATTGACCAAACACTTTCTACAGAGAAAGTTAAAATTCTGAAAGATTTATACGCTTATTACCATAAGAAACATTATGGCTATGAAAAGTTGCACCGCGGTTTTCGAAGAAAAAATTTTGTTTGTAATCTTTCAGCTGGAAAGTTAATAATAAGTGCCGCAGTAGCCGGAGGTATTACATTGAACCCTGCTGTCATGGCAACTTTAACTGGTGTTGGTCTTACTTTGAAAGCAGTGGCAAGCCTCACGAAATACGATAAGAAAACAGAAGAAGCAAATTTTGCTCGTCTCGAATACCAAAAAATACTTAATGAGATTCGTTTTTACCTCAGAGGTGAAGCTTTCGACGAAAAGGTCTTTCTTGATAGATTGAAAATGAAAGATAATTTCGTCACTGATCATTGTATGGAAATTCCGCTATCTGTTCAAAGAAAGTATGAAAACAAATTCACTCAATTGTAGATTTTCAAAGTAATTATATACGCTAACAAATGATTGCACTTTTTGCAGCTATTTGTTATTACCTTGTTGAGCTTCTCACGCCCCCCGAAATTCGGCAAATACGGTTTATTACTCGTGAGTGTGTTTCAAAAATATTTTTACCAACTTGTGATGAAGATGGCTACCCCATTTCAGGCGAAGATGTGGTTCCATAATACGCTTTCCGACTTGTGTTGTGAAGAACACCCTATTAAACAAATGTGTATTTTAACATATTCTTAACATTGCCGTCTGTACAGATCAACATGCGATCTCACAAGACTACCCAACAGAGGATGTATTATTAAATCAACAAGAAATCCCACAAGACTTGCTGAAAGATAAACAAGAAATCTCAGAAAAATGGCCAACTAAAGAAAGTTTTATAAGAAAAGAAATCTTAAAATGGAGAAATATTTCAGACGAAGTATACAAAATTAAAAAAGTTTCACACCGGGATAGTAAATATGGGATTTCAGCTATTTTAACTTTAAAAACAAAAAATGGAGATGAGTTTCTTGTATGGGCTCCTAAACGCCTTGCTGAAGATCTTGAAGATGAATCTTATCAATTTGTTTATAAAATAGGTCTCAAAACGTCTGCTGACGGTAATGAATATTTTGGTTTTCAATTAATGTAAACAACAAATACCCCCAATATTGTTAAACAATGACATCTGCATTCCTGAAGGCTTGAAAATTTTTAAGACCAAGAGTTATTTTTCAGGATGAGTGATTTAAGAAGTTGCACTGTATTTTTTCAAGCTTGAGTTGTAAAGGGGGGTTTCCCTTCAGGCTTGTACGAGAATATAAATTACGTCATTGTCTGTGGGTTTTACCGAACCGCGAAGTCACGCACCGTAAACATAATTTAGGGAATGTGGTCCTCTTCCCATATATCAGTGCAATACTTAACTAGAGTTATATCATCGATCGGGACAGAGATAGTTATTTCATGTAAGATTTCTTCTTGTTTATAACAAGGGTAACAACACCCTCCACAACAACAATGCATATAGGCAACACACACTATAATATGTACAAGCCGCTCCATTTCAGGACAGAAAGGTTGAATTAAAAGCTCATTGTGAACCAGGTTCCAACCCAAAACCTCTCGCTCTTTCAGTTTTATGGCGAGGTAATGTTTGTAAATTATCTCACATAACTCTGGTGGTAGGTTTTTGATTGCTTCCGTAATCTGACAGTTGTTGAGCCCGGCAGCCATCAAATTTGACTCACAAATATCTAATCAGATAAAAAAAATTTTTTCAATCCGTATTCGGTTATGTTTCGTTTTAACATTTCTTCTTTTTTTTATGAACTGGGTGGTTGGTACTCTTCACAAAAGCACACCGAGGGCAACAAACTCCTTAAATTCGTTATATGCACTGTGCCAGTCGTAAGTATCAGAGCAAATCTTTACTAAAGGTATATTCTCGATCGGAGGAGTGTACAACAGTTTATGTTTGATTCCTTGCTCAAAACAGGGGTAACAAAGCCCTTCCTAGCGACAGTTATTATTCTCTAAGCATATTATTATACGCACAAGTTGCTGTCTGTTATGACAGAAAGGTTGTTTTAATAACTCATTGTGTACCTCTTTCCATTTAGCTGTTTGTTGCCTTACATTCTGAATAGTTTTTCGAACAGCAGGAGTGTCCTCTGCAAGTATTGGTTTAAAGCTTGTAACGTTGCTGGATCAAGTTCTTTCAAAAGCTCTTCAATGTTTATGTTAAGTGCAGACATTACAACTTGGATATAATAAAGATGTGTAATTCTTTAATTAAAATTTTTTTATGCTGGGTGGTTTATTTCGGGTAAGTAGTATATCATGGATTTAACAAATACTACCTGATTGTCAGCGGTTTATTTTCGAATTTTAAACCTCCCACCATAATAAACAAGCGAGCAAAGGGAGCTTGTTATTATGGTGGGGGGTTTAAAATTCGAAAATAAACCGCTGACAATCAGGTGGTATTTGTTAAATCCATGATATACTACTAAAGTTGTTCCCAAAATGGGGACATTACATGAAGTATCGTACACGGTACGTCGTACGGTCATGTGACGTCGTGACCATGATTTATAATAATCGCATGCTCTATGAGTATGGTGCCCCGCTCTGTCGGCCTTTGGCCCGCAAATCACCTCCGCAGTAACACGCAAAATGTTTTGCATCAAACTGTCAAACTGTCAAACTGTTAAATACTGATTTAATATATTAATAAAAAAGTTAATCGAAAACCTGCTTTCAAATATCATTATTTCAACATATGTAATTATAACAACACTGTGAGGCAATGCAATATTAGCAAAGTGATTTGACACGTTATTTGTGTTCCATGTAAAACGAGAAAACAACACAACAAATCATTGAAGGCACACACTAAACCAAAAACAAACACCTTACAACTTGAAAAACTATATTTTGTTTTGGCTAATTATTGTAGCCAGGCAAAATAATTTCGAAGATTAAAGACAAATTTCATAAGATAAGAACGTTTTATAGAACGTTCTACTCAAATATTTCGATTGCACATTTATGACTGTCATTTTAAGGACAAGATTTCGTCTTGTTGGGTTTAAAGCAGTTCTGGGAGCTCATTCGGCAACATAACACGGTGTCAGTAATATAATAAAGTAGCCTACAATTTCCCATGAATTGGTACCTTTTTGCAACTGCACTATTCGTTATCGTCTCCCTCCACCAAGTTTTTGCAAAAATGCCAACAGACAGCACAGCAGAATAAATTAAACTTCCCGTTACATTCAAACTCTTCAAAACTTAAATTTGCACCTTTCTCTCGGGTTTACATGCAATGCCTCAATCGATTACGTGCTGAAAACCCGATCCGTAGGATGACAATTTGGTGCGGGTTCGTTTTTGAGCCCACAGTAGATCACAACTGCAGGAGAATACCACTGGCTTAAGGTGGTCTTATACTAAAAGAAGGTGATGTTTGGTTGCAACAGTCACTTTTTTAAAAGGCAAAATTGTAATTTAAGGACTTGGGAATGCTGTCTTGAAATAACCTCACCCGATTTCCAGCATTAAAGCAGTGGAATTAAGAAATATAATCAGCAGTATGTGACTTTTTCCATAGCAACAATTGCTTGCATTTATTAAAGGCTCACAAACAAACCCCAATGAGAACATTACCCCCCTCCCTTACCCGCCTCTCTGTAAAATGGCATCTGGTACTACTGTGGAGGAACACCCGAGTGACTGAGGAGAGAGTCCTGAGGTCCGAGTTTTAACCGACACTGAAAACATGATCCAGACCTCACAGAAACGATGGTTTTTGCATCGAATTACCATTCAGCTGTATTTTAGTGTGGGAACTTTAATTTGACAATAGTTTTAGGATAATGAGCAACGGATAAACTGTGTATAAACTGTGGATAAAAAATCGGTTCCCTTATCTTTAAGAATTTTTTTCCAATAACATAATTTCTTGAACTGAATGAACTATTAAGCAAGATATCTCCGGGGCATTGTAACCTAGCATGATTAAAGGACTTGATTTCCTAGGTCACAAACCTAAAAAATGCTCCCGATCTTGAACTGCTTCTCAGTAAGTGAATCTTTGCCCTCTGTTTATTTCCTTCTACCTTACTTTCTGGAAAAAAGTAAAAATAAATTCTAAAGAGGCCAAGCTAACTAATTTTCGAGGTTTACCTCTTAAAGAATTCATCTGTGGAGAGATTAAAGTTGATTTTATACTTATCCAGCCGTGCATTAGTTAGATAGCGTGCTTGCAATGATCACCCCTATTTTCTTACTTAGAAGGTTGTTTAATCATTAACTATTATGACATGCGTGGGTGGGGCACGGTGGTGTAGTGGTTAGCGCGTTGGACTTCAGACCTGAAGGTTGGTGGTTCGACGTCCAGTCCCTATCATGGTGTTGTTTCCTTAGACAAGAAACTTTGCCCCACATTGTCTCTCTCCAACCAGGTGTATAAATGGGTACCGGCGACTAGCATCCCATCCAGGGGAGAGTAGCAATACTCTCAGTTGCTTCATGCTACAGAAAACGGGATAAGCTCCGGCTGTGTGGGCCTCCTTGGCTCTTTGCCCACCCCCCCCCACCCCCCATTATGACATGTGACCTGAAAAGACTCATTTTGAAGTCAGGGCGTGATAGCCAGAACTAAGACTAGCAAAATTCCTTCTTCAATCATTTCAAATTCTTTTCGTAGGTATTATCTTTCGGTCAAGAAGAACAGGAAATATTCTGTTTATGTCATTACGTCATCTTAGATAACCTGTGAACAGCTAGGCTCCGAGGTGGGGAAAATAACTCATATCTCTCTAGTAACGATTGGCGAGCGAAGCGAGCCTCTGGCACTTTTCCGGTCTGCCAACGGCTCTTCAGTTCTTTCGCCGATTTTTTTTTTTGCGTTATTTCCCCCACCGCGCGCGAGCAGCCTGTTCACAGGCTACACCTTATATTTCGCGTGTTTCTTATTATAGATGGCAAAACCGTAAGAGTATGTTATGTAAAGTTATAATTAGGTCATTAAAACTCGGGATTGCTAATATCACAAGTAAGAGGTTCTTTGGATACTGAATTGGTTTTATCTACATAAATAGGTAAACTTCTTTGGGAAATAGACTGTTTTTATGCAAAAAGTTTTAATTGTTTTATACGTCCAACATGGCCGCCGTTAAAACCCTCTATAAGTTTTGATCTAGTAAGGGGCTATTTACAGGAAACATCAGGGGTTTTATTAAAAACTGGACTAGGTATATTGGATTTCTGCCATTCAGGCTATCAGCTCATATACCTGCTGTGACCAAATATGGACAATGAACACTCAACAACAAAATGAACAAAGTGAGCTGGAAGTTTTTTCCTCGCCAGCAACCCGGCGAGAAAAATAGACAAGAAAAATCACTTGGCAGCGAATTTGAATGAAGCAGAAATTCCAACAGCGTCACTAACAGCGTCGTCTAACACAAGTCAAAATTGTTTGAAGAAACTGTGCAGAAAAAGAAATTAGAAATTTAAGCATTGAGCGTTGTGTTTACAATTAATTTCTTTCTTCGATCGTCACGTCGATCATTAAAATTGAACAAACGGTAGGTTTTATCAGGAGGCCTTTCCACTTCAAAATATCAAGACAAGGCAAAATAAGACACAGTGAAATGGGGCAGAAGCATTTAATAACAACTGTCACACATTCATGACGATTCGGTGCGAAAATCATGAAGCGCTCTAAACAAGTACTAAACAAACTACAGCTGCAAACTACCAAGAAGGCCGAAGGAAGGGCGAAAATTTTTTTCGGCTTTAACACGCAAAATTGACGCTGGTTTACCTGCACTCGTTGTAGCTCTGTGTTCCAACAGGTCCAAATGCTCAGATAGAAATCGGATGCCATGTAAACGGAGTTGAATCGCTTTTCCACTTGTTTGAATGTTGTTTTTACCATTCCGTCCGCAACCTCTAAACCGAGAATAACTGCATTTTGTGCTTTGCATTAAACAAACTATGATGGTGAATTCTAATGTTCCTCGCTACAGTAATCTTGCCTCTGAGCTGCATAGAAATTACTTCTTCAAGTTCAAATTGGTTCTGTCTCCATTTCGATCAAACACGCACATGATGGCTCCGTTGTACGAACAGATTACAAACTTGTTCCGTTTGAACTCCAGCAGCTAATATGGTGAAATTGTACAGCTTCAATCCGCTTTGAACGATGATTACAACAATGTTTCGGGAAAAATCAAACATGTACCATATTTCAGAGCCAATAATTAGAAGATTTTTTCCCAAACCTGTGCCACTTCGTTCACTTTCGAGCAGTTTTCATTGATTCATTCAGCTTTGCAATGAAACGCTGCAACACTTCGCAAGGCTTTGGCGCCTTTTTCGTTCAGTCATGTGATCGATTCTTGCTCCCTTTTATCCCTTTTCTCATTTTTCTCTTTCTTTCTTGATTTTTTTTAACAAAAATGGTAAAAGTTTTTAATAAAACAATTATTCTACTCGGGCTTGCTGGATATCAAATGATTATAACCAACTCGGCGCTACGCGCCTCGTTGGTTATCTATCATTTCATATCCAGCGTGCCCTCGTAGAATAATTGTTAAACATACAGGAAACAGTCATGTTTGCGGAAAAAGGCCCCAGACAAAGCGAGTGAACAACATCCAACATTGTTGAGTCCAACTTTGTACGATGTTGAACGAAGAAGCCAAACGATTGAAACATTTCGACTCAACATTAACACGTTTGGCCATCCTGTGGAACGATGTTGAATGTTGATGAATCAGCAACTAAGTGTTCCTGCACGTGCATGTGCTCAACATTGTTGCAGGCGCCAGCCTAACGAATTCAACATTGTTTTTTGTATATACAGGGGTGTCTTTTTAAAACTCGCAGTATACTAAAGGTTGGGAAACTTGCCATTTTAATATATGAAAGACTGGCAAAATCGGCTGCAAAGTGGAAGAAATGGTGGCTAAAGCGAAGTATATGAAAGGGTGCCAAATTTTGGCAGATTAATGACAAGGCGAAACGCATAAAAGCTTGCACCCTTTGAGCAACTGAGCCACAACGACTGAAAGCCCAGGGAAAACGTGGCAATTATAGGAATTCTCTTGTTTTGGCTTATCCTTGAAGTATACGGAAGGGGTGCAATTTTGCTCTAGGTATATGAAAGGGGTATCGTTTTGGTAACAATTAGTGTATTAAAGGTAAGGGTTTGAACCTCGGGGTGCAGCTTCCCCGTATACCTAATTAAATGATTACGTTTACCTGATGATTACAAGAGATGTTTGTAGAACACTGGTTAAAGAAATAGAGGATATTTCACGTCGGCGCGAAGATATGAATTTTATTTTCGAGTGGTAAAATATTGTTTCCTTACCACGAGAAAATAAAATTCATGTGTGCAAGCCGCTGTGTAATTTTCTAGACAAGAGATTTTTGCCTCCGCAGGGTTCCGGCCCAGACAGACGGAACCCGAGGAGGCACCCTAGGATTCCCCGCGTGTACGTACAGAGTGAGAAATGACGGATTGTTGCTGCTATAGAGAGGAAAAAATCTCGATTTTCATGAATGTGGCGCGCAAAGGATCAACAAATGCTCACAAAGAATCAACGAAGGTGAACCGCATAGTCACGTTCTTTCGATTTGCAAAAGACAAGCAAGTTTGCTGCAAAAATTTAAACCGAACCGCGAACGTCAAATAGATTTTTACAAGACGTGGGTAAACACTACAGTACGGTACAGCTACACTACGGTAACATTTGATTTGTTATTTTAGATGTTGATTTGCCTTTTGTTTAGCTGATCGTTTGATCCAGATTTTTATGATTTTTGCAATTTTCTTCGCAAAGCCGCTCTAATTTTGATCAACCGGTCGCCATGTAGGTCACGAAGTCATGTGAAGTGTCTGCAAAGATTACATGCGTGTGTACACGCACACAAGAAAATCGAAAGTTTTTTGCTTCTAAAAGCAAATGTTATTTTGACGCGTTCTTTTTCCATGTCTCCTTGTCACCACTGGGACTCTGGGGTCCTGGGACCCTGACTCTATTTCAGACCATGTTCAGCTGTATTGTGCAATCCTATTCTAGACTAGACACCAAAAATCCCTACTCTATCCCGGACGCGCCGAGTGCCAATCCCTCTTCTAGACTAAAATCTTTATTTACCTGATACGTTTCCCATAAAATGATAGTCTATTCTACTAGATTAAAACTCCCTGACTTCTATTCCCTACCCAGCTTAAACTGGTTGAAAACAATACCCTTCACAGCGGCACATTCCCACATTACTTAAATATGGGCGTACTCCTCCCCGGGGCTGGTGTGCGTTTCTCAAAAGCCCCGAGACTTTTCACGGGTCGATTTCGGGTACGATAATTCACACTGTATCTTGTAAACAAAGACATTTCTAAGCGTGAAGCTTCGCTGTTAGTTAAACACTTCTTATCTTAAAGACATGTTAAAATGTTAAACAGCTTTGTAGAATGAGTGGATCATATTTTACAAATGGCTTTTTAGGGCTTTTGAGAAGCGCACCCGTCTATAGTCTTCTCCGCCCATGAGGATTGCTTAACGTAAACGTTATACCATGAAATATGAGGTGTCTGAGGCGCCAAACACAATAGGAACAATGAGACGAGCCTGGCCCAGCCTCAGCTAAAAACTCATGTTTTATAAAAAGAAAAAAAAAGTTTTCTCGAGTTCATGTTGTAAAAGTAATGAGGCGCGGGGGTGTAGTGTTTAGCGCGTTGGACTTCAAATCTGAAGGTCGGTGGTTCAAGGCCCAGTCCCTGCCATCGTGTTGTTTCCTAAGACAAGAAACTTTACCCCACATTGTCTCTCTCCACCCAGGTGTATAAATACTGCTGGAGGTAACCCTGCGATGGACCAGCATCCCATCCAGGGGGGGGGGGGGGAGTAGCAGTACTCTCAGTTGCTTCATGCTACAGAAACGGGGATAAGCTCCGGCCGTGTGGGCCCCCTTGGCTCATGGGCGACTTTACCTTACCTTACCAAAGCAAAGTAATTCTCTCTTTTCCAGCGAAAGTTTCCTTTAAATTTTATTTCAAACAACATAAACGTTACATGAATTGTTAATGATTATGATAACCAACGCTTCCAGGACTGAATAATAAGCGGCCTGATGGAAATAATCAAAGCGATCGCTAATTTTCTTTGTCTGGCACTCTTTACGTTACGCATCCTTAAAAAGTAACGACAGCTTTTTTGAAATCACTTGAAATTTTGTAAGCTTTTGTTTCACAACAGGTAGCAAAAAATTAGACTGAATAAGAGTAGTTTGTGCCAAGCTTAAATGCTGGCGTGAAAAAAAAACCGTAAAATGACTTGCACCACTCGCGAACACTATTAAAAAAGACAGGTCGCTGTTTTATAGTTTACAGCAAAAGTCTTTACTATTTGGTCAGGCTGGTGCAACTTCAAATTATGCGTCTTCTAGAGGTCTCTTTTACCAAGAAAACCAAGGAATGTTTTAAGCACCAATGGACGCATCACCAGGAGACGCATTCGGTTCACTTTCTCCCTCCTCTGATCCTTCTATGAAAGAAAACACCAATAAAACTTGTTATTTAGGGTTAGTCTGTACACCTTTTTTGAATTGATTGAAATGATTGAAACTTAAATGCACGTTTAGATAATGATATAGTTCAAGGTAAAAAATTGAACTGAGTAAATATGTCTGACTCCAATTGAGCCCCAAATACTAGAGTAAGTATTACAGAAACAGAAGGACCCTACAGTACAGTGTTTTGAATTTCTGCAGTTTTATATTCAATCGGGAATCATCGTGCCAATCTAGTCGCGTTTAATATTATTACTTCTCACCAAGCTTTCATAACATGGCTAGAGCCCAACCGACCAACCGTTTGGTGGGTCTGTTCGAAAAGCATTTCAAATACCTAAATGACAGTTTCCTTACCCTTTTCCATACTAAAGCTCGTGAGATCCTATCTCTATAAGCCTCCAGTCTGAAAAAAGTGCAGCCTTTGTGGGGAGTCCCCCTGTACAGCACCCACCGCCCCAGCCCCCAGGAATTCGTGACTCTCATTCCGTGACAAACACGAGGGTCCACGAGTAATGACACGCAACCGTTCTTTGAATTTCAATGTCTCATTTGAGGCTCTAAACTTCGTTAAGTGCATCTGCTCATCGTGTTATCAAGTCTCTTGTATGAATGGCTGTATGGAACCTGAAATATGGTTAAAGTTGTCAAGAAATACGATGTTTACGAGGGCCTTTGCTAATAGTGACTGATTGTGTCATGAGTACCATAGCCGCTTGCGAGTGGGAAATTACAATTTGCCGACGAAAGAAGGGGGGAAAACAATGTTCAACCACTGCTTTTGCAAGGTAAGGGTAAAATATTAAATAATAAACTCGTATGGAGCTAAACGATAAGATTTTGTTCGAATTTTGGCTTTATTAAAGAGAAAGCGTACCGCGTAATTCGATTATTTGCTTTGTTGACATTAGTCGCTGTCGAGTGATTTCCTCGAAATAGGACGGGCTATTTCTTGGGTGAAATTAAAAGCCCCAAGCAAATTTTTATATCCTAAAAAAGGACATCATTTCTACTTATCTAAGCCGTAATTTCAGGTGAATCTGAATTATACCGCATAGGAAAAGTGTTTCGTGAAAAACTTCTCCAGAATGAAATCTGTAAACAATGAAAAATTGGTGATTTTTAAACGCTCGCCTGGATTTCAAAGTTCAGTTAATTATCCTGATTTTAGACTCAAATCATTCGTCAATGCCCCCTGTACAAATATACAAACGTGAGAAAGACCTTCTTTAATTTGCGCTTTTGATGAGCAAAGTTCGTGTGACCATGTTCGTCGCTCTCGTTTCGGGCATTTTATGGCGCCGGGCGCTCGTTACAGTTTTTGAGTATTTTCTAGAAAATGAAAATAGATTTAAACAAAAAAAAAATACACCACGTTTATTGACTCACCATAAGTCACCATAATCTCTGAGCAAAAAATGAAGGTAGTTGATTTTGTAAGCATGTGCCCCATTTTTCTGTTTTCACGCGGTCTACAAAAAAATTCGCTCTTAAGAAGCAAAAAATGCTATTTTATATCCTAGAATTGCAACGAGGTGGGTGTCCTTAGTTTGCACCTAGATGAAATAACAATGCTTGAAGTTGACAAACTATCGAGAGAGGTGTACTCTTAACGGACAGTGCTACTTCATACCGCAGACAGTGACTGATTCCAGACGATGCTCGAAGTCGATATCGGCTAACGAACTGGAATGCGGACGAGTCGTTTACTCGGGTACTTTATGTAACTCGTATAGTTTAGTACGTCAAACAGGAACAGGTGCATGCATTCGTCATGTACTAGATGCAGTAGACTTGCACCAAGTCGCCCTCTCTTAGTATCGGCGGGTGAAGCGAGCCGAAATGTGTCGCAAAGCCAGAAAAAGGTATAATGTACGTAGCTAGATTGCTACTGAGTATGCTCATTGAAGTTACAAGGTGCTTGCATTGCATATGCTTGCACAGACAATGCGCACAATTCATAGCAGCACACACAGACTGCATCATAGTTCTGGCGTGAAACTATATATTTAGACTGAGATTTTACAGGAAGTCCATTTAAATATCAAACGTACCTTCTCTGGGTGTCTGGTTTGACGAGGCAGGACGCCGCCTTATAAGTCTAGTTTATTTGAAACGGGTTTTCGTATACCCCCTTTTACCACAAATCCAAAATCTTTATTAGCATCCTTAATAACGTCTTGCAGCTGTCTTGTTGTATTAGTATTGTAAATAGTATTTATTACATTTGATTCGGTATCATTTATCAATCCTAAAATGAAGCTCTATTTCACAGCCGATATTGCTCATAGGAAACATGGACCAGTCGTCTAATATTTTTGTTGACAACTAACTGATGGCATTCAGAAAACGACAATATTTAGCTCGTATCTACAAAAAAATCTCAATAAATTTTATTTTCCTAAGGCATTGTGCGCGTCCTTGTCTGTCATTGAATAAACAAAGATGAATCGAGCCAGTCACATTCACGTATTCGTAATAGACAACGAAAACATCTGCTAGTAATAATTAGCACGTTACTAATACCCGCTCTCTAACGGTAGACAACTTAACATACAAAGACAATCGCGGAGACAAGGATACCCCTGCTCTGAATCATACTCCCACAGGAAGTGTTGCACATTTTTAAAAGCTTCTTAAATTCACGTAATTTAGAAATTGAAATGAATGAAATCCGATATCTGATTTGAGTTCACTTTCTAGCTAGCCAACGTGCTGCTAATGAATACGTTTCCATTTTTTGTCAACAGTTAAGGCAATATGAGCCGTGAACTAGTTGAGAAATTTAATTAGCTTTAAATGAAACCGTTACTGGGCAACAAATTGACACTAAAACCGTAATTACCTGCTATTTATCCTTAAAGGAGAACTAAAGCCTAATTTCAATGAAATTTTAAATAAATCTCTACACAATTTCAAGTACTTTTCCAAGCATGAAAGGTGTTCACGGAAAACAATTTTTCAAAAAATCCGCGCTAAACCTTCAGACCCGGTCCGCCATCTTGGCTTTGTACCGCGGTAGCGGAAACTGTCAGCGGATTGGGATGTGACGTCTATCGTGATTGCAGAAGCGAAGGAGGTGACGCTCACTGTTTTGCCTTGCATAGGAGTTGTCTGTGTGTTCTCGAGCCAATATTTAACTTTCATTTCGGAATATTTTACGACCATATGATGTCTTCCGTTCATGAGGAGGAGACTGCTTCAATTTCTAGTGAACTGAGTCTTTCTAGCGGCGACGAAAGTGGGGAAAATGAGCCCATAAATGTAAGCTTAATCAGGCCTTACCAGTTCGAGCCGGAGTTTTCGTCGGGTGAAGGGGTAGAAGACATCGTACATCCACCAGAAGAAGACGATGAATCCCGTACCACAAATTTAGACTGGGAAGAGCTACGAAACGTGTTCTGAAACAGTCGAAGTTCTGTGATATTAATGGCCAAAGGCAGTTTTGATTTAGTAGGACGTGAGTATGTCAGGTATGTGGTAAAACCCGAGGTATTTGTGAATAAAAGAACATTGTAAACCGGAGGTGCATATGGCGTTTGTTTACTTGTGAAAGATTTAGCTTATTGGCATTTCCAAATTTGGTTTTGGCCACACACATCTTTTGCTAACGCATCGCTTTGAACTCATCGTTATTTGGCTGTCTAATTAATAAGCAGCTGGTGTGTTCAAACAAAGGGAAGTATATTACGATAAATGCCCTGGATAAATTAGATCAACCAAGACAAAACTAACAGATACTCGCCTATAGAAATCTCTATTAACGGTATACATTTCAAATTGTACGCCTTTTGACTAACTCTTGAAACTCGGCAAATGTTTACTCAGGTGCACGTGTGAAAATTGTCAGCGATTGCCAACTGCAGCTGAATGCCAGTGTTGCTTAGAGTTTCCACAGATTGTGGCAAAGAATAAAGAGGCTGTAGAAGTTGGTAAATGTGAGCAACCACCATCTTGTATCACTGAGCATCCAGGTTTTCAAGCTGTATGTCTCAACAGATGGGTGTTACAGGCAGCCTGGTATCAATATAAGCAACAATATTACCAATCCTATGATGGTCCAGATCAGAAACTTAGCAGACATATTGCATACCGCCAACTTGTACGCTGGTGCTGGGGAGTTATTGGCAAGGAAATTAGGGTGCCGTTGCCCTCATGTGCAGTTTGTTGTATTCGGGCACACTTTCCCCCTCCAGGGCTGGAGGAGGAGTTTTTATTTGAGGGATTTCATTTTCCTGATGAGTAAATATAATAAAATTTGCCCCAAGTTTTTTTGACAAGTGGTGAATAATTAACCTCGGGGCGGTTAAGTGGATATCCATACCCGGTCACAAACAATACGAGGAAAGGTGTTTTTATTGTATACACCACACGTGTTAGATAAGCAAAATTGCAACAACCAGTCTTTGTCTCTGTCAGAGTATGCAAAACTTAAGTGTCTTTTCATTGACCAGAAGTGAATAGCACATGCTATCTCAATTTTGTGTAGCTGTTCTAGGCCCACAAAAAATATATATGTTTTCATTACCCATAGGTTTGGTATATACTAGCAAGATACATTCCCCAAGGGAAAAGTATATCTTTTGACCATAGTATCACTATTGTAGTTACAGCATACAGACTGTATAATCTGATTTCCTTATCAATAACATTCAATTCCTACCCCCCTATTATCTTTAAGTATCCTGCAGAATGCCTCTTTTTTATAGATTAATCAAAGGCATGTGAATAGGTTCATAGTAAATAATCACTGAGGCTTAATCTTTATCACGAGTTTGAAACTTGGAGAGGGATCTGGGTGCCGGAGTGCAGGACAATAGCCTTAAAGCAATTATTTTGTTTCCTCATGGTGTATTGACCTTTCCTATTTATTTTAGTTTCTTGAATTGTTCCTAAGTGAGGGAGACATATAAAAGTGACAAGGATGCTCATCTGAATTTTTAAGTCTCGGCATAGGATACCAGGATAGTTCTTGTATGAATGGTCACTACATAAGAACAGTGTTTATTATTATTTCTATCTTAGGAAGCCTAAATACACAAACTGCAACCCTTGAAGGGTATCCTATGTCACATAAGCCTACATTTAGTTTCCCTTTGCAGTAATACTTTTAAGCCCCACATTTTTTGACCACCTTTGCTCCATACAACTGAAGTACAGTTGGGAGACAGTTCAAGCCTTTTATTACTCCCTCATTACAGAAAGGTCTCCTCTATGAAATATTGATGTTTTAAACAAACAAAAAAATTCTCAATTCTTGTTAGCCTTAGATATTAAATGTTAATGTGTGCATCTGTAGTGTTTTTCCCTTCGGTGAATCCAGTGGGTTTTAAACAAACCTATGTGGGTGCAAGAGAATAGAAGGCCCAAATGCCATATATCATTTTTAAGTGTACGTGGTCAGTCGCTGTACAATTGACCACCCAAGGATTAAAAGCTTTGTTTGTACAAAATGCTCTTAGATGAGTTGTTCAAAACATGGTTAGGTAATCCAGGATTATTACTGACCTTGAATCAAGTAAACTAGCCAATCAAGGGAGACTTCTTTAAGAGGTTTTGTCCCTTCAATTTCCTTCTTGTGTTTTTACCTGAAGTCTAAAAGTAGATTTTTCAAGTATTTCCCTTGAACAAGAGAAAATAAATTCTCGTATAACTTTAAATCCTGGATTACCTTTTCCTGGCTACAGAATAACCAGGCAACAAACTGGTCCTGTTACCCATACTTTGTGTGTGTACTCATCTGTTAAACCTAGACCGGTCTGCTTCGACAAGTTCTGGTTTGCTCGGCGCAACAGTCCCTGAAATGTTCTTTAAGAGGTTTACTGCCTCTGGCTCATGATCCACTCCTCCTCTGTGGCAAGCTGTTACAACATCAGCCATTAAACTTTCAACATGGGCATAGGACTTCTTCTCCTTAATGGGCTTGACCACCCACTGTTTCTGAGTCTTGGGAAAGCTGACTTTGTAACTGGCTTCCCCACTACGTGTCCCAGATTGCACCACTGCCTGCTTCCGTCCAGTGTTGGCATTGTGGTCCAGGGCTGTGAGTTGTGTGCGTGCTACCATGCCTTTGTGGGAAAAGTGCTCACGCTTGGGGCAGTATTTCAGCTGTTCGGAATGGTACACCTCAACCTCTCCTGTGTGGCAGAACTCTGTAAGCTTCTCGATATCCTTCAGAAGTTTTTTGTTCAACACCACTTCTTCAAGAGCAATGTATGCAGGAGTGTCAGGCTTCAACCATTTCTTCTTCCGAGCCGCAGCAGTTGTCAGCCTTGGGTGACAGCACTCGTGAAGGTGGTTGTAGCCACTCCACTTGTGCTTGTTGGTGACGTGGTGCAGAATCGACTTCCACTTTTCCCGAAGGACATCTGCATTGCCATCACATGTTGCGGAGCACCACCAGAGATGATTTGATACCGACCGTATCCAGGGAAAGAGGTTTTCACAGCCTTTGACTTTCGCTTTTTTGGTAAGCTGTTTCACAACCCACTTAGATAAGTGCCACACATCAAACTGGTGTTTGATTTCTTTGTGTTCTTTATTCATGGCACTGGAAATTGAGGTGTGGCGATCTGTGGCAATTCTTCTAATTGTAACATCTTCAGCTTGCAGCCCTGCAAGGCAGCGCTCAAACCCTTCCTTCTCCATTGCATTCGATGACGTCACTTCAGTTACCTGTACTAAACTAAAATAGGCAACTTTTCCTTCATCACTTATCATAGTGTAGGTACAGTATTTGGCACTGTGGCCAGGACTGTCACAACGTCCATCTCCAATTAAATTCACTGGCCCATCCCTTTTAATAGCTTCTAAAACAGAGGATCTTTCTTCAATCCAGGCCTTATCAACCAGTGGAAAGAGGAACTTGTTTTGTATGTTGTAAAAGGTGCTGTGACTAAAAAATTTTAATTTAAGAAAGGATGCAAATTGGGCTATACGGGAAAAGGTGTTTCTACTAAACAAAATGGCAGCTGATGTTAGTAAATTACCAGCTGCCGTGTTTTTAATCATTGGCTGTGAGGTCCAGCAGTAGTCGTCATGGTTATTTATGCACCTTATCTTAACTGAAAGCATGCTGCCACACGTTGTCATCTTTGATTCGGAGATTACACCGGCACATTTAGGGCAGAATTTCAGGAGTTTCTTTAAGCAGGACTCGAAGACAATGAATTTTTGCTCCTCATAGGGGGATTCTTCGTAGGGGGATTGCAATTCCCCCTCATCATCAGAGTTCCTCAAAACAGATCCCTCCTTATCTGAACCATTATAATCTTCATCATCATTGTCATCATCACCATTATCAATGGGAGGAATAGGACAAGGCAATGGCTCCTCATCTGAGGGATAAACTTCCTCATATAAAGTGAGTTTCCTTTTGCAGGCAGGCTTATCATTTTCACCTTTTGGTTTCTTTGGGGAAACTTGTGCAGAGGTTTCTGGGGTGATATCCTTTGCACCATTATTTCCAGGGTCAATGTTTACTTGCATTCCTATTTCAGCATATGTTTTAACATCAGTTTCTGTTGAAACTGAGTGAGTGATGCGGTACCTGGCTCCCACACAACACTGGGTACCCACATTAATTTTGGTTTTCTCCTCACTTGGGTAATCTACAAGGGTGGGCCCTTCACAGCTGTCACTAGTTGGTGGCTGCTCATAGTTGCATACACCCTTGGTTGGAGCTGGGTTTATATCTACGAGGATGGGCCCTTCACAGCTGTCACTTGTTGATGGCTGTTCAAGGTTGCATGCACCCACAGATGGTGTTGGGTTTTTATCTACAAGGATGGGCCCCTCACAGCTGTCACTAGTTGCACCCTCACTGCTGCTGGCATTGTTTTCTTGTAAATGTTGCAAAACCTTTGGGTGAGCAAAAATTAAGAAAAAATTACAAAGAAGAACCATTTCACAAATTGGTCCTCTTTTGAACTGCTGTTTATTGAAGTATAGGGTATTCTCATAAGAAGGGAAGAACACATTTTCAAAACTAAAATGTATGGTGTGGTTTCCATAAGCTGTCAGGGTGCCCAGGAAGCTAGATTCAATCTCCCATCTACCCTATACAAATAAAGGATACCCAATTTTAAAGGTAACTGTTTCTTTCAAGCGACTTGCTTGAGAAGTGGAAATATAACAGCTGCTGGATTAGGATATATAAGCTTAAATTAGCAATAAAAAATACTACCCACATACACTAACAAAACAAAAAGAAAACACAGAACAGCAGCCTTTAAAACTGTTTAATCAAACCATAATGTTATGTAAGCTTATACACATTTGGATTCATCTTGTATATCTGTACCATTGACGTGCTCAACTCATCTCCCTTCTTAAGTCTTCTGAACGGCGCTGCTCTGCTCGAGCCTCAGTACTTGGTCTAGGTCGCTTCGGTTGAGGACCGAAAGAAAACAATGAGGGAACTGAGCCGGGTATAATGTTTCTTTTAAACTTCGTGTTCGGCATTAACTTGGCTTTAAGATCATTTTCGAAGCAGTCAGGAGTGAAATGATCGCTACACACGTAGCTGTAATCCAGTGGCGGAAGGTTCTCTCTCCTGATCCTCGCTAACCACGCTCTTTGCAATCCTAAATCTTTTAACGGAATGCGATGAAAAGTCACTTTTGACTCTTTCGTCCAGTAGTTATTGCATCCAGGAACGCAGCAGTGAGGCATTATTATTCCACACCAACAATATATGAAAACTATAAGATTCACCGTGTAAATGTTTATAAGATCGGACGAAGAACCTCGTGCTTGAAAATGGCGCTTCACGATATGACGTCACGTGAAAAACCGCTGACGGTTTGAGCTACCGCGATCAAAATTCAAGATGGCGGGCTTTGATCACGAATTTAGCCAACTTTGGCTCCACTTTTTTCGCAAAATTATCCATCAATATGGTTAACTATACCTGCCAAAATATTTACTTTTACGTAATTATTGACTTTCATTTTTCTTAAAATTACGCTTGAGTTCCCCTTTAACAGTGCTGTCGTCCAGGTAAAGTATCTTTTTCGAAGACCTTTCGTCGCCTCAGACAATTGGGTCTCATTTTTTTAAAGCCAAAACCATCATTAACGGAAAGATTTCATAATGCGGGGATCTAAATACCATGCACTGCACGTTAGCTTACATGTTCCAGCGCTCGTTTCTCTGATTTATTTTCATTTTATAGTGACGAGAAAACAATCTAGTGCTTGAGCCATAGGGCCAGTTTTTTAAAAACGGTTATGATCCAATTGTGGACGCGTCAACGTTAAACTCGTTTGCTGCAGCTGCTCTGAGAATGGGCCACTCACTGATGAGGGACCGTTTTGGACAGTTTAGCAAAGGATTTCAGCGACTTGGAGAAGTTCAAACTACAATATTTCTTTATCCTTCTTCTCTTTACAAGCTCACAAACAATGGAATCGATGGCATTAATTTGGGGCTGGTTAGAGAACCATCGCAGCTATTTGATACGTAATTGTGCGGTGATAGGTATTCGCACCTGTCAAATAGATAAATTACAAAGCTTCCTTTTAAGGTAACCTCTTGCCATGTATCTAAAGGAGTCAGAAGCTCAGAGGAAGGTGTTTATAATAAATACAAAATACCGCATCTGGTGTTTTTTAATGTTTCCAGCATTTTAGATTATCTACTCAAATTCAGATGGTATACGTTCTCATAATCTAATATATGGCTTACCTTTGCACCATGAGCCTTATCAAACCAGGGTTGTACCCTGGCCCAAGTCTGCCGCGGTTTAAAAACCAGGGTACCCTGGTTCTTAAACTGGGCTTACCAGACTCGAAAAGCTCGAAAACCAGGGTTGCCAGACGCACCAGGATTACCAGGATTTAACCAGACTCTGAAACATCTGGGCCAACCTGGGTTACCTTGGAAACCCAGGGTATGACTTTTGTCTAAAATGATCTGGGTCAACCTGGTTTTTTTCTTCTAAGCCTGGTGATGCTGAGAAATTTCAAGAAAGCATTGGAAACCAGTAACCTAATGCTAACGCATCCAATGTGTAAAAGACTAAAAGCACCGTATCCCTAATTTAGGCCTATATGGGGGATTAACTCTCTTACCCCTTTATCCACTCTTGAGTATTAGCATCAACTAACGCCACGACTATTCTTCACTGGCGGAACTTGGTAAAACAAAGGAATCCTGTGATGATGAAATTGCCGACGAAGACGCTTTTTTGGGATAAGAAGACTTAGATGCTCCAGTGTAAGCACAATTACCTCAGTTATAAATATAATTTCGGGCACGATAGTTCACACTGTATCTTGTAAACAAGTTTCTAAGCATGAAACTTTGCTTTAAGTTAAACATCTCTTGTCTTAAAGACCAGCTAAAATAACAGCTTGCTTTGTAGAATGAGTTGTTTATATTCTTTACGAATGGCTTTCGGGCCCAAAAGCTTTTCGGGGCTTTTGTGAACGCGCCCCTGGTTCCATCTCTGTTTCCTGAAAATAAATAATCATCAAGTAAATGCGGGGTTAATGAGCTTTACTTACGTTTCCATGCTACGAAATTAAAATTTGAAAGTTTCAGTGATGTTTCCTTGTCCAGACATGGTTTGTAAGCATATTGTTACTGGTGTTGTGAAGTGAAATTCTTGTTATTTTGAAGTTTCTTAATTCTAGACACAAAAATGAACGATTCTGCTAAATCTGCATGTTTACTTCACGTTGTAAAATTAGTAACCTTGACCGACCTGAGTGATCATGAAATCAACACGGGTGGTCACATTTGCAAACAATGTCAATAGGGATTAAGATTCTTAGGCATCTCTCCTTGTTTAACCAAAATATCGAAGCCGCCACCAAGAATTGCTTTGTCTAGTTCAGTAGTATAACGTAAACAAACCATTAGATTTAGCTGTTATATTAAGGGCATTAAAGTCTGTTAGTCACTTCTACTCAGTTCTCCTTTACATCTTGTACTCAGTTGCGAAGCAAGGCTAGGGTTGTAGCCCTAGGTTGTACTTGAAGGAACAGACCTAAGTAAGGAACGTGGATGGGCAAGGAATTCCTTCTAACAACCACACCTTCCAAGGAACGTCTTTTAGGTCAACTGACTTAGCCATAACCTGGCTTGAGTGCAAAACCTCTTGCATAGCTTATAATTAGGTCAACTGGTACAAAGATCAATAAATGAGTGGTAGTCCAGAGATTCCCGGTTAGCACTCAATAACACTGGGAACACTACGGATACGTTAGTATACAAGTACAACCCTCAAATCTCTTTCATTTATTTTGAGTGGTACTCAGCAAAAACATTTATTGTGTTATCAACGTTCAAGTTTAACTATATACTATGAAAAAAAATCATCACCGCATGTCCATGTTCTCCATAATTGGTATTGTTCTCTAGCGTTATCGTTGTCGCCGTTGATGCAGCAAACTGACACTAACAATTCAGTGTTTCGTTGTTAACTACTCTATAATCATCATTCCAATTACCGGAGCTGAATTCGTAGGGACGCATGGGAGGTTAAGAGAATGGGAAATTATCCGTCGTTTGCCGATTTAAGGCTCCAGAAAACATCTTTTGTATTTACGTTGTAGGTGTGCAGTGGCAAAGAAATGTTCTGTGTATGGATCACGTGCAAAATTTAAACCTTTTGTTTTGTGACGTTCTCGCTGCGGTCAGCGTCGTCGAACTGAGTGAAAGACTACAAGTAGGAGATTACAAGCTACGTTCTCAGAGCCCTTGTTCGTCCCTGTTGCTGACCAGTAGAGAAAGATGTTATGAGAACGATGTTTGTAGGATAGATCAAAATCTAAAGTCTGCGACCACGAACTCAAAAGTCCTACTCGTACTCAATCTTGTTCTTGTAGTCCGATCTATAGGTCCCTATGCTGTTGCTGTTACCTTCGAACTTGCGAACGTAAATCAGTTGTGTACAAATCAGTCTATATGGCTATAAGGCCACGTTAAAAATACAATTTACATTTCTTGGACCGAGACATTTCACATGTACTACACGGGAATACCCACAAAAAGTATAAATTAGACACCATTGAAATTTAGCTACAAAAAATTGGATTATGGTCAGAATAAAGGGAGACGAGCGAAGACAGTTCGTTGTTTATGTTGAGCAAGTAATATAATTGTAAGTATCAGTTATAGAGTGCAAACAGCAATTTTTATATTATTAATTTTCATTCAATGTTGCCGATAGTCTACTTCAATCCTCTAATTTTAAGTTTTTATGTCATCACTGACGTCATCATCCTATAACGAGAAAAACTGACGGAAGACTGCCGCTAATATCAGTATAGAAACTCCGTCGGGATACGATTTATAAAAAGATTAGTCACCCGGCATGGGATTAATTAACTACAAAAGATTTTACCGACCGTTATGTATTTTAGTCTTTTTATTGTTCACGTGTTGGATAAATCTCTTATAAGTCAATTAGCTTGCTTGCGTCACATGCAAAATGAAATAACAGGAAGTCTTATTCGTGGTTTGATATATTCGTATACAGCTATTTCAATTAACGTTGTCGGAAATAAAGCTTCGAACGTACGCCACAAGACCAAAAGTTAGTATGGGTAGCTGTACATCTTTTGTGATTCAGCTGTAATTTCACGGCTGTCACTGCCATAGGATGGGTAAAATTACCATAAACACTTGCTTATGTGATTTATTTTTTGTAGAGGTGAGCCAGAGCATAAGTTTGGTAAATTTATTTAAAAAATTACCCATATCACCTTGCAGTTTTGTCGCGTAGGGTTTCCGACAACGTTAATTGAAATAGCTGTATTCGTATATATCATGTTTCTCCACAAAGAACACAGGTTTACGCTGAATAACTACTCACCTTATAGAGCCAAAGTGCATTTAATACAAAACTTGTCTTAGTTTAACTAGAAAAAATTGCCCCCCGTTAAAATAAAACAATATGTAAGATGCAGGAAAGATGCTATTCCAATATTCACGAAAACGTAACCGGGAACTACATAATGTAGCTAGTTTGCTTGTTGTTGCTTCTTGGCAGCTAACTTGCTTACAGAGTTTCATTTGACGAAGTAGTTTTCTTCGTGTGATACTCTTGCAGGTACTTTTGGCGTGGGTTTGAACCGTTTCGGTCTTTTACCACTACGTATGTTTTGCGTACTGGTAGGAAATAGATGATAGATTGTATTGCGGTTTTTGTTTCGAGCTTTTCGTCCTTTAGCGGTAAGGTTCTGATTCTTACAATATTCACCATAATGGAACAGCTTTCTTTGTTGAGGAAACTGTATTGGGCTAACCACATCCTTTTCAAATATTGCTTGAAAACAGGATTTTGGAAGGTGTTTTTTACTACTGTTAAGTGCTTACCGTCTAATATAAATAACGCCTATAATAACAAAGGTTATACAGCTATTGTCGAGCCAGTTTTCCTGCTTTCAAAGTTGACTCATCTTCGATCTTGCGATCACAAATCAGTTCTATACATACTCTGTATGGCTCTCAAACCACTTTAAAGATTTTCTTAGACTGAGACATTTTACTTTTATTTCTTTTGTCCCCAAAAAGAGAATTAGCTGTAATTAAGGTTGCCGTGTACGTTAAAAATGGTAAATTTACGATTTTTATTTTTTTCCATAAAAATAAACGTTTCCTTGGAATCTTTTAATTCCGAAAAAGAAATTTGAAAAAAGAGGAAATATTCGCCAAGAAAATGGGATGACCGTTTTCCACCGGAAGTGAAAGTTTATTTTTGATTGACAGCTAATTGATGTGAGTGCAGCCATCCAGAACGATTTTCGCGGGAAAGATTGTTTATGGGAAAGCCTCCATATTTATTGTTTCCCGAAGCGTTCTATGTCCGTTTATGTTATATTTTTGTCGATAGAGCCCGGTTTTCTAAGTTATGACTTTGCTATGGAAACCCTCAGGCCGCGGAAATGTCCGTGGGCTAACTCCAAAAAGCGAAAAAAGAGGAAAACTCAGAAGACAAGAAAAGCATGACAGAGGAAACACGTTGTAGCCTCGCTACATTAGACAAAGGTTCATGTCATCGGGAATGGCCGTCAGAACCTTCCAATTACGAGGAAAGTATCGGAGCGAGCAGGTAAAATATCCTTAGAACGGAAGAAAGAGGGTTATTGAATGTTTGGACTGATTTTAATCGCAATAGTGACAGTGAATCGTCAGACGATTTAATACCAAATAATATTTTGCGAGCGCAAGCTACGAGGAAACGTACACATCTGTTATTACTGCAATTCGATGGAATACATTGTAGTACTTCTGTTTGATCTCTCTGGGATAGTAGAGCAGCCCTGAACAAGCGACCTAACATGAATACAGTTACAACACACAATCATTCAAGTAACCTGATAACTGTTACCGTTTACCAGCTCCCGCATAGGGTAAGCAAAGAACCGACAATAAAGAGATAGTGAATTTAAATTCATCTCGTTTTACCCGTGTTCTCTTTTGATTTTCTTCAATGTTTTGATTTTAATGCAAAAAGAAGAATTTTATTATTTTAGATTTGTTAATACAGTGTACATGTAGCCCGTGGTATATATAGCCAACGCTGGGAGTCGACCTTTTGATCTCTTCGCAGGGAACCTCGCTTGCTGTCACAGCTAATAGTTTCACTCATTTGTACTTTGGCCTATCAGATCCCGATGAAACCGCTCTTTTGTTGTTACTTTATTACACTCTTTTGGAAAGATACAAATATGTCTAAACAATATTGAAATCTTTTGGATACCAACAATTGCCTTTAAAAATTCCCTATTTGCCGGCGAGAAACCTGAGAAACGGACAAAACAATTGTGTGTCGAACACGCGCTATGCGATTGTTTGATAACGCAAGTAAAAATAAGCCCTTTGAGCATTGTTCAATTAAAAGCTTTGCTAAGCTTGACACTACAATAAGTACCCATTCAACCAATATAAGAGGCGCTGTTCAAAAGAGCTGCTGCAGTTGTACTGATTCAATCACAGCGCTCCACAGCGCTCAGTTTCACTTCGCTTCGCTTTTTTGCCCGCCTTGGCCGCTTCAGTTTAGGCCCAGTTGGTTGGCTTGCGGTTTTCGCTCTTTTGGTTCTCCCCATCACGATAATATCAGTTAAACGACGTCCAACATTGAAAGAAATTCGACAAAATGGTAAGACGGTTGAATGTTAGGAACACTAGGATTTGCGTGGAGAGAATATTGCGCGAACTTTCCACGGGAGGTGACCGGAAGATAAAATAGCACCCACTGATTGGTCTACTGTCGGCAAAGGTGTTTGGAGGTGGTGTTTGTTTGCGTAGCGAAGATTTTCTTTTGAGCGCTATTTCTCGGCATTCATTTTTCGCTTGAAGGTGGCACTTTAAAGAGTTCCAACTCAAAGGCGATTTGTTCGATTTTAATCAAATTTGGAGAGTCGCTAGCTTGACGCTTCTTCAACAAGAACGTGTCGGGGAATTTGATAATTCTAAATATTTTTTCGTTAAGAACCATTTCTGTGCCGTTACTCCGTATGTTTTTCTTGCGATTTAGAAAATGTTTGAAAGCTTTTGAACGCGGCTGAATAAAGGAAAACCCCAACACGGTTTTTTAGCCCTTATGTGCCGGACTTTCACCAAGGAAAAAAAATTGCAAACTTTAAAATTCCCTTTGAGCTGGAGCTTTCAAAAGGCGATCTAGACCTTCATATTCAGACTACGCGGAAAACTTAAAAATTCGTTTTCGTGAAAAGTTAGGGGCATATTCAAATAGCCAGTTTTATAAGCTTTAATTTGATATAGGGTTTGGGGTATCTGCGGCGAAACTGAGAAGCGCTACATGCGTAAGACTGAAGACACCTCTGAAGGTACACGGTAACCTTAAAATTTAGCAACAAAAATTAAGATTCGGACCGGAGCAAAAGGAATCAGTTCGTTGCCTTGTTGACCAAGTAATCGATCTTATGCACGTTACGCCACCAGGTCAAAATTAACCTGATCCAAGCCTCGTTTGTACAAAATTCTTTGCAAACATTTGGCGACTGAACACTGCTTTTGTGTGAGTATTCTTTGGCAACCGTGGGAATTTGTTGATTAATACGCTCACAGGTAAAGCGAAACTTGGGTGTGAAATTAGCTAGTTTGACGTAAACATGCATAAGGGCTATTGGTCAGGTTATAAATTGGTTTTAAGTGTACTGATAGTCTATTTTAATCCTCTAATTTTAAGTTTCTAACTGACGTCGATTCAAACCACTTATTTCAGTAGTCAAGTTTCGATCGCGATGTGACTTTTAAAATACTGCACCCCGGCCGGAGTCTTATGAAACTAGAATAAAGCTTAACTCTGTTACGTAGTCCCGTTACATCCAGTTTACTAGTAAATGTCAGAAAGCCTCAGAAGTATTTTTTAAACAGTTTTTTTTTAATCGAGTGCCGTTTTTTCTAGTACCGACTAATCCATTTAGTGGCGTTTAATAAGAACGGAATCTTCTACTCGAATAAGAAGAATAAGATATCTAACACCATATTGAATTGAATAAGGCTTCTATGGCCAAGTATATCTCGTATTCCTAAATTATTTTACAACCTTTTTTTTTGCAATGTGTCGAAAGAAGGTAAAATTTATGTCGTATTCGTTTTTTTCAGTAATGTTTTTCAACCCTTTCTTCGCCTTGATGATGGAAATTGTTGGAAGAATTTCTTGCTGCGGGCAAACTAGTTTTTGGGAGTTTTGAGAAATGCCGACGCCTGGGATTTAGACGAGCAGAAGCGATTAGCAACACCAGGTAGCCTGACACACAACTGTCAGCCAGTAATGGTAATAATTTTTGCTTGTTAAGCTTAGATTAGCATAGGGATATGATCAAATGCGCTCTACACTAATTTACAAAATTAAATTATTTACAAGAAGTATAGTAACGAGGAGAAATGACTTATCAAATCCTAAAAATCCTTTTTCTAGTGCACGTGTATTGAAACGTTAACTATAATTTATTACTGTTATAACACAGAAAAAAGTTTAGAAAAGCTCAAGCAAGGATGCGGACTTGTGCTAATGATAACACAACCGCTTACTACAGGGCAGTCTAATAAGGATAAGACCAATATCATGTAAGACGTGATTGCAATCTTTACTATTTTCTCAGTTGCGTCATAATAGCTGTATGAATGAATACGTAGAGCTTCTTATGAAACTCACTCAATATAGATGCCTGCTAACCACCCCAGGAGTACTTCCTCGTCTGGCAAGCTACACAGGTACGTTTTATGTAAGCCATTTTGGTCTTTTTTTTAGTGTAGCTATGCTGTGCTTAGTACTAGTGTTAAACATATATTCTCGCCCTTTTCGCCAGAATACAGTTTAGAATTAGGCGTCAAATAAGGCATGAAAAAATCGCTCATTTTGACTTTTAAGTGCCATGTTGACCAAGTCGGTCCTACGCACATTACTTTATCAGGTTAAACTTCACCTCCAAACCTCGTTTCAACGAAATGCTTTGAAAACATTTGGCAACTGGACACTGTCAGTTTGTGTGAGTATTCTTTGGCAACTGTGGGAATTTGTTAATTAATACATTCACAAGTTAAGCGAGACTTGGGTGTGAAATTAGTTAGTCTGACGTAAACATGCAGAAGGACTATTGGTCAGGTTAGAAGTTGCTTTTAAGGTTACCGATAATCTATTTTAATCCTCTAATTTTCAGTTTCTTTCTGTCGTCAATTGAAACCACTAAAATTAGTTTCTCGTACCGATTGCGATATGACTTTCAAAACACTGCCCCCCAGCGGGAGTGTACATTATTAAACTAGTAAATTAAGGTTATCTCCGTTACATAGTTCTGTTACGTACAATTAACTTGTTAATGAATGAAGGCTGCTACAGAGAAGTCAAAAAAAAAACAAAACCTAAGATGTGATTGCAATCTTCAATATTTTCTCAGTTGCTTCACAATAGCTTTATGAATAAATACTTATAGCTTTTTATGAAACTCTCTCAATATAGATGCCTACTTGTCACCCAAGGAATACTTCCTCGTCTGGTAAGCTACACAGGTACGTTTGACGTACAGACTCTGGGGGAGGGGAAGGGGAGTCCAAAGGACACCTGACGGGGGATGGAGAATGCCATCTTTTCTTGGCGTTTCCTTGGCGTTTTTCTTGTCGGGAAAGCCCATGACCACCGTAGCTTTTGAAAAAGGGGTTTTTTTAAAGGCTTAGCTTGTTTAGCATAACGATTTAGTTCGACAGAATTGAAGTTTAAAACTTGAGAAAAAATTTCCAATATCTATAAATGGAAAGAAAACGTTCAAAAGAATACTCAGTTGTCTTTTTGGTGGAAGATGAAAAGTTCAAGTTTCGAAATTTGCCTCCTAGGATTTCATCTTTTGTTTTTTTCATGGCGGAGAGATTGTCCTGTTCTGAAACACAACTGAATAAGTGAAGTTTTTGAAGGCTTTAAGGCACACGATTTTGAGCATTACGGTCAAAGAAATTACGTTTTGAAATGGGGATTTAATTTATGTCATTAGAAATGTGTCATTTACGTTTTATTTATATGCTGACATTGACTTAAAAAATTATTAGAAAACGCGCTCAGATTTGAGACAGATGTATTGTTGGGAATATTTTGCCTCAACCGATTTCACTTGAGTGAACGCACCCACGATGCAGAAAGTGAAACGCGAATTTTATTTCAGTAAAAACCCATGGAATTTCGAATAAACTCTTTCAAAAGTTATGTCTCTGTCCATAATGACATAACAGCAGGTCAAAGCACAGTCGTAAGACAACAGCATCTCAGTGAGTTTGCACAGTGAGATGTCGGCGAATAACTGTTTTCAATTTTGACTGTCGGGACCATCTCTTTGGGCACTTGTCAATTTTCTCCTTCTAGAAGTTTTCAATAGCAATAATCTTTTAAGCGAAGTAGTTGTCGCTTTAAAGCTATTTTATCTGAAAAGCTTCCCAAAACAGTTCTGTGTGTTCCTCAAGGCCCCCGAATTTTTTTAGTTCGCGGCCGCTAAACGTATACGTGACATTCCTTCGATAATTTACAGGTGCTTGGAAGCTCCCTAAAACTTTTCTTTTGGGCAATTTTCCCCAGTAAAATGCCAGTGAAATGCCAGTATAAATTTTTGACTAGACTTTTAGTGGCAATTCGTGTTATTTGTTAGCATCCGAACACGATGAAAACCCAAAAGATAACCACCCGTTTGCTCCAGAGTAAGTTATATTTTGTTGTTGTAAACGAGCGACGTTTCAAGTTCATTCAAGCGAAAAGCCAATAATCCGAGGAGATTTGACAAGCCTTTACAGTTCAATGACAGAATATGGAAACATTGCAAAAACCAAGCAATGCAAGACGGCTTGTGAGTAAAATATGTGTTGAGTTTGATGCCCGAAAAAAATAAAGCTGTACCCTAGAATGACTTTCGAGCTCGGATTCACAGAACTGATCCCCAAAATATTGGAGGACAATTCGGAACACTTTCGGGCTTTTTGAGAAACACTTTTTGAAAGAGAATGAGCCAAAAAGCCCCGCAATATATTTGGAACCGAAAAGTTTCAGTTTCATTTTTGAGAAACGAACGCCAGCTTATTCCTTAGGAATTCCGCTCTTAGTTTTGGCTAAATCTATATATTATCTTTGTAATACTTTGATCCACGACGCAACTGTTTCTAGACTACTGTAGGATTGAAGGCGAAAACAGTCACTGAAAGACATGAATTTTTTCGGCCCTTTTTGGTTTTTGTGAATTTCTAAACGATCCCAAAATCTAGCTGTAGCAAAATGTACAATCCTCAGAATTTTTTTTTCACAAAAATTTACTGACAACCTAATGGCCCTTGAAAACAGCTAAAATAAATATTTTGTTTTGTGTTGTTTCCAAACTTTTTAGTATTCCGTAAATTACATTTGCTCTAGTTCATTGAAGCCCTAAAATTAGATCCCTCCAAAAGATATCGGGCTACAGAAATCTAATAGTTCAATTTCCAAAACAGAAAACAACATAAAGCCAGAGTTCGTAACCAGTCTTAAAGGTGTCCGCCGGCCAAAATAGGGAACAAGAAACATCAAAACGAACATTTCGCCGAACGACGCTGCCAATCAAACAAAATTCTTCTCTGTAGAAGAACAAATTGAAATTCAAATTTCCGAAATATTTATCGGCGAGATTTACCCACTTCAGTTGGTATTAAGCTTACATCAGCTTTGACCGGCAACCACCAAAAGGTTGCCGCGGGGAGACGAGTTATCTCAACCAGAAGTGTTTACAAGGGAAAAGTTGTCCCCTTTGCTAGGGTAGCCATAGCACGTAGATATGGCACCCGAAACGCTAGGTAAGCCTAGCTGCCTTGTAAACACGACAATACACGATAAAGAAGAAATGTGCAAGTAGTATCTCTAGCACTAGAGTCACTCTAGGTCCTTGTAACCTGCCCCTTATCTGTTGGGTGAATTACAATTCTGAAACAGTGAATTGACCAAACAATCATTTAAAAATATTGGTATCACTTCCAGGATGCAAATGAAAGTTACTTTAAGGTCATTTCAGGATTGTGTTGTTAGTGTAAAATAGTTGAAAGATCGCTTCACAGACCTTATAACAGAGCCCTTAACATTTGTGTTTACTCTGTTATTACAGAGGGAAAGAGAAGGTCTGTTGTTGGAGCCACCCAGTAAGTTCTTTGAAGGATACGACTCTGCAAAGAACCCAGAAATGCTCAACAGCTTCTCTACAGCAGCTCTGAGGATGGGCCACACTCTGATTCGCAACACTTTTCCCCGGTTAAACTCTCGGTTTAGAGCGCAAGGATTTGGCCGACCAAATGCCATACCAGTTAGGGATTTTTATAACCCAGCCCCATTTTTCCAGGAGGGAAACAATCCCTACGGAGGGATTCTGCTGGGACTAGTCGGAAGACTAGCTCAACAATTTGATAGGTAAGTGTCAGACAAAGATATAGAGGTTCATGTAATGTTAACGAATTTCATTTGTTCCTAAGATTCGTTTTGAAAATAATAATGCGGGTAGAACTAAATGGAGGGAGAAGAAGAAGAAGAAGAAGAAGACGAAGACGTTAACAAAGAACCACATGAAAACGGCTATCCTGTCGTGATTCTTGAGCAATAACTAAAAATCAAAAGAATTACGTGATTAATGCGATAACTGAGTACCATAATTAACAAATAAAAAAGCCAAAACCATCCTCTGTTCTGTGATAAAGGACGCAATGAAGTTACGAGAGCACGAAAGAAGTGTAGTGTTCTCCTCACTTCCTTGCGTGCTTTATCACAGAAAAAAGCACGGTTTTGGCTTTTTTATTTGTTTTCTAATATAGTTTTGCTCATATTTGTAAAGAAATCGGCTTTAATTTGTAAGAAAACAAGTTTTATTCATAGCTTGGAAGCGCGCTGAAGAAACGTTTTCAGCTCGCCAGCGCGCGCAGAATGGCATCACGGGTTACTCCGTGCATCTGTACTCTGATAAAGCACGCTGTTTCAACCAATCAGGCATATGTCTCGGCTCTAGGGTGGAAGAGAAAGAGGGAGACTCGTTGTTTAATAGTCTTTAGATGTAGAAGATTTAATGAATGTAAGACGGTATAAGTTTCGAATTGAAGTATACATCGCTGCTAGAACACCAAAATAGGCATATAACCAACTGAATGTTTTTTCATACAGGGTCTTCGTTACTGCCGTACGAGAGCAACTCATTTTCGAGGGACCAACTTTTGACGGCACCGTTGGTGACCTTGCTGCCATAAACATTCAGCGTGGCCGGGATCATGGCTTACCAGACTACGTCAAGTTTCGTCAAGCTTGCGGTGCAAGACCAGCTACGTTTTTCCCTGACCTTTTGGACACAATAACACATGACCAGATAAACAGACTGAAAAGGGTTTACGCCAATGTCGAAGATATCGACTTATTTGCAGGCGGCATCAGTGAGTTCCCAACAGAAGGAAGCGTGCTTGGATTCACCTTCACCTGCATTATTACGCAACAGTTTAAAGATTTGCGCGCTGGTGACCGCTTTTGGTACGAGAGAGACAAACCAACTTCGTTCACAGCTGCTCAGCTGGCCCAGATACGAAAAGCAACGATCGCTCGAGTGATATGTGACAACGCCGACGGTGTGATGTTCATACA
The DNA here is from genome assembly GCA_964030785.1 of Siderastrea siderea. Lineage (NCBI taxonomy): Eukaryota > Metazoa > Cnidaria > Anthozoa > Scleractinia > Rhizangiidae > Siderastrea > Siderastrea siderea. The sequence goes on along the minus strand of OZ034978.1, from coordinate 39,667,468 downwards.
GAGAGATGCTTTCTTACAAAGAACCAGCCGCGATGGAGGCAACCCTTCTATTGACTGTGATAATCTGCCCTTAGTCGACTTGAACGTGTTTAAAGAAGGTAAGAGTCTTTTTGATATATGAATTGATCTTATGCAAGAATGGCTGTCCTTGTTTTGTGTTTTTTGGTGAGGTTTCAAAAGAATTCGATGGACAACAAATGCAGTGTACGTGTGAGCATAACTTTCCCACTTTCATTTCTTCTTAACATCTCTTCTTATTTAAAAAAAAATTATTTCGACTTCTTCTTAATGGTTTAAAGGCTCCATAGTTTTAATGAACTTTACAAGTCCCTTTAACCTATTCTTAGCTAGGCGTACGATGCTAAAACTCTATGTGGTGATAAATTGTGACTTGATCTTTGAATTAGACCAAAGCAAATGAATTCTCTGTTGAAATATTTCGTGCGTGATAGAAACGTATCAACGGCAGCCACGTTTGGGTAAGGTATACTCTGTAGTTCAAGAGAATAGATTCTAGCGACGTTTAAAGGGATTTTAGGGCATTCCAAGTGGAAGGAGAGTAATCATAACCAAACCAAGATTTAGGTGAAATCTGCGTTCCTTTTTCCTTTTTTGTCTTTTGGTGTGCATTTTGCATTGGTATTGATCTAAGAATCTGATAGAAACTACAAAGCATTCGTTCAAGTTATGTGCACATCGTTATTTTTCAAACAAACAAACAAACAAACCGGAAATGCATTTATCAAACTCAGCCTTTCAAGCGATTTTCCCATGGCAGATAAATTGCTAAGACATCTGACTATGGTCTAGGGGAGGTATTTAAATGCCTCTGTAAAGATGAAAAATAGGCGGTCATATCAGTTACTACACAGACAAACCCTAAATAACGCCGTGTTTTTTCCTTTTTTTATAGAATCAGATGCATCGTAGGGTGAAGGAAGTGAACCAAGTGCGTCTGTAAGCGTTTGAGACATTCCCTGGTTTCCCTCTTAGTTGAGACTGGGATATGCTAAAATATTTTACTTTAACAACACGTATTTGTTGTTGATCTATCTTCACCAAGTCATGCAGATTTTAGTACCAAACTGCCTCTTTGGTGTTGTTTCAATACATTTTGCCTGCTGGTGTGAAATGAACTACATATTTTTGCCTTGTCGGCCAGAGATGTTAAGGGGTTTCGCTTAGAACGAGGAAAAGGAAATCGGTTGTTATTTATTTCGCTTTTGTAAATTTGCATTACGTTAAAGGTTTGTCTTGTATTAGTGGATAATCTAACATTGTTGCAATAATGATGACAGGGATAGATCATTGAATAATAAAGTGCATCCCAAGAGGTTATTGAGTTGGAAATTTTGTTAGCTTTGTGGCTTCCAGGACAAACTTTCGTCTAAAAGAGGACTTTTTTTATTTGCTTAGTCTTGATACGAAACAGGAAAGGGTTTTGAGCTTCGGGTGACGCCTCCCTGCCCCCGCCCTCCCCTCTCCCCTCGACCTGTCAGCAGTCAGCTACCTCACTGACCAATTGAAGCCCCCAAAAGCTATGTTAGTGAATAATTGCAGCCCCACTTTTATCATTCATCTACAATCGAACTTTTGGTAAACAATAGTAAGATGATCGGCTGATATTGCAATTAATGATATTACCCTCAAAAAAGTTCTTCTCTGAACTGATATTTCGCGTCAAAGTAATTGACCTGTTTTTAAAACGGAGTCGAACGAAACTTTTGTTGTTATTTTGTGAACTGACACCGATTGGTATACCACGGAGCTAGAGAGAGTCCTCTTGTCTATAATAAACAGTTATTGGACGAGTTTGAGCAAAATATCGTGATTTGTCTGTGGCGAGCAGATCGATTATTTGCCGATGCCGAAGGCAGAGGCAAATAATTGAACTGCGAGACACTGACAAATCACGATATTTTGCGAACTCGAGTTTAATAATTGTTTTATCATTCAACAAGACAATCCAGCACGCTTGTTTCACAATTATTTATTCCTACACCAAGTGCGCACTTTCATTTCGTTCAAATCTTAAATATTCTGCACAAAAAATACAAAATTAGTAAATTCGGCTTTCGCCAATAATTAATTGCTTTAAAACGAATACATCAACTGATTTGCCAGAAAGTACAACGTTCAAAAGGAAGATTCACACTTTTTTCTTCAAATTTTTTAGTCAAAAATCGCAGAAGTTCCGCACTTTAATGGCTTATTGCCCGCGTTTGAGTTTGAGCTCTGAACAGGTGACTCAACTGCGCACGAGGAGAATTATTCGCAGCAAAACAACTTTGCACCGTAATGCGCATGAGCAGACAATTATTTGTAGGCAGTTATTTGCAGTGACGTAATGGTCTCTCGGCCAATTAAAACGCCGGATGAAATAACGTGAATGATAATCGACTTTATTCGCTAATTTGCTGGAAAAATTGTTTTTACTGACTGTTCGCTTGCTCGTGTTTTGACCCGCATGAGGATGATCGAAAGCCCTTGTAGTCTACGGCAAGAGAACCTGTGGTTTATCAAAGACGGCCCTTACTAGTTGGAGTTCAGTTGTGAGCCACTAGAATTAAACCTCCAAATTCTCTTACAGCGCTCATATTTTTAGCTGGCGATTTAAACTCCCACCTGACCTCCCTAGCAAACCAATCAAAACAGTCCTTTAAATCGAGCATTTAGAACCACTGACAACAGTACAGAACAAAACCTCTAAATGTTCAAGGCACACAAGAAAAATATAAGTTCACATGTGAGAGACTCTAACAAGCAAATTTAGCGAGGGTATTTACCGTTTTCAAACACTTATTACACCTTTTACTGGTTTTTAATTTTAGGATTTCCGAATAATGGACAAAATGAATAGTATGTGGTTCTGACTGGCCCAATAACAGCTAGAAGTAACCATGACTTTAAATTAAGGCCTAGAGCAGCAAGGACAAACTATTTTAAATTTTCATTTTTCAACCGGTATGTAAATGACTGGAACTGTATACCTAATTCAGTTATGGCAGCTCCCAGCTTGAAATCATTTAAATGTAAATTATTAAATTATTTACGTAGTAAGTCACTTTTTTCCTTATTATACTAGATTTATTTATTTTGTCACATTTTTCTTCTATTATTCGTTATATTATAATTTGATATTTTTCTTAAGAATTTTATAAATATTGATAGTTCTAGTTCGATTTACGCATTAGTTAGCAAATCTTGGAATGTTTTTGTCATTTTATTGTTATTCTGTTGTCATTTTATGAGATTGAGTGTTAGTGAGCCTTTATGATATATTCTCTTTTACTTAGGAGAGCAGTTATATGGGAATTCATTTCACCCTGTTGCTTTCCCTTGCCTACTGTACTTTCATTTTTTTATTTACTTATTTCTCTCCTTTATAATGGTATTGTACAGTGGTATAAAGTATTATTAAACTTAAACTTAAACTTAAACTTTCGTATGCTGTTTTCGCTTCACTGTTTTTCCCTTCTTACGATCATACAACATCATTTACTATTTTAATGGCCTTCATTTTCCAGAGAATTCTACTTTCTTTTTACAACACAGCATTAGTAGTTCAGAGAATCTCCTCAACAGGGGCCGACCTAGGAAAAATCGTGGCCATCATTTTTCTATAACATCAGTGCCAAAGACGCGAACGTCTGGGGGAATCTGAGGGCAAATCTGATCAAACGCAATCTACGAAGTTGATCTCGAATTGTGATCATCCGCGAACTAGGCTGACTGCGTGTTTTCGTGTGTTCCGCATAAATTAAAATTTGTCAAGAGTAGAAGAAAATACCTAAATGCGCAGTAGAGAACTAAACATTGTAGGCTTCCCAAATTACAGTGGTTTTCATTAACCTGTGAAACAAAGTGTACTAATTAGCGTGTAGTAAAGTGTAATAAAGTGTAGTAGTACTGACGGTGGGCCTTAAGTAGAAAAAAGAAAAAAAAGAGAAAAAAATCCTGCAGCTTGAAGACAATTCGACCATGTCACTTTATTATTTCAATTTTGACTTTTAGTGTAAATACCTGAAGACCTATACCTAATTGTAACATTATTAAGAGCCATTTTCTGAGAATATCGAGAATCGAAAGACACTCAGAAAAAGTCGAATTTTTTTTTATTTTGCCAAAACATCCCTTTGGGTAAGCTAATTCAAGAAAAAATAATCCAAAGTTCCAACGAGTTATTTAACGGACGAAAATTTAAAAAGTTCGAAAAATGCATAAAATGGCGGTTTTAGGGTCTCTAAACGGCTCAAATTCTCACTCAACTTTAGGAAGCCGGTGAGAGCGTAAAAAGATTCTTTTAAAACGAAACAAACCACGAACATTATTTAACCTTTCCTACTTTAAAACTGTATAATAAATTTGCCAATGTTTGGTTTCGAACATTTTCAAGCGGCGTTTTTATCGAGCCGCTGTTAACCTTGTTTATCACAAGGTAAAATGAAGGCCAACTTCGGCAGCTTAAAACTGCATCTGGTATGTATCGTTCAATGATTAAGACTACACAGAAAGAAAGCTCTGTCATTGTACTTTTCACCAGGAAAGTTACAGCTTTGGGAATCAAATACTTCCCCGTCAGTAAATTTTTACTGTTTAGTGATCTGAGCGGGTAGAATTATATGCAAATTACAGATTTAATTCCTGGAATACTGCTAACAATTACAAAGGTCGTTTAAGATAGGCTCACCATTAGTTACACATGCACGCACAATGTTTTTCCTGATCTTTGAAAGAAAGTTCTGCTTTCTTGAGTCTTGCTGAGTCTTATTATTTTAAAAAGAAAGTAGATTTTTAACGGCATTTCAACAAGACAGGAATCCACTCAATCAACTTAACCAAGATAACATCGAAAACACAGAGAAACGACGTACTATGCCGCCTACCTTGCCAACCGAAAACGCAACAATGCAACAGAAAAACATTCCAAACTGTAAACAAACGAATTTTCAGTTTCCTGATTGAGTGAAGATATTTTAAACTCATCGCCTAGAGGAATACGCGGAAAGACTGGTGACCTCTGCACTGACCAGCACGTGTCACACCACACTAACAGAGAGAGTCACGTATTCGATTTTTGTTATGGGATTTGAGATAAAAACTTGGTGGAAAGTTAAAAAGAAAAAAAAAAACTTGCAAAAGATAGCTAGTACTTTGTTGGATTACGTGTTAGCACAAGCTCCACACAGGAGTTTTTACGGTCACCACTCTCTCTAATAAGCGCGGTAATTTCGCAATGTACATGCTGTTGTAATTTTACTACTAATTTAATTACAGCTCATGAAATAAAATAAATATTGCAGTAAGTTACATTCACAGTGTGCAAGTACTGATATATGGCGTCGTGTAGTTTTTCCACTCTTCTAGAGAGGCTTACTGCCTGTGGATTAAGCAGTTGTTACCCAGGCCACGTTGAAGTTGTTTCCCCAAAAGAATGCACAAGACACATCTCGCGGCATCTTCAATTGCACGGACTAAGTGCAGATAAAGCGGTGGACAGTGAATTCAAGTTGTTGTCAGCCCAAGCAGGTAATGTTATTGCATTATGTTTTGGAGTTACTGTGCTCCATAATTTTGGCCACAGATACTTCATAGCACTCGGCGTCCCTTAATCTAGGTTCTGCAGAGTCGCGCTACTCCTGTGCCCTCCGGCTCCCGGGGGTGAGGGGGGGGGGGGGGGGGAGAAAGGGTCTTTTGACCAATGTTTGGGTGTAGGGGTGACGCTGCGGGTGTGACACCCCGGCCCTGTCTAGGACAGAAAAACGAAATGGAATGTCGATCGTACCGACCATACCCGGTTGGGAAAGATGCGCATAAAATAATGTAACATCTTTAGGGACAGAGACCAAAACCATATCCTGTCCAGCGGCACACCCCAGTATAGACCACATTAGGCAGTAACCCTTCCTTCCGGAGGGCGGGGGGATAGTGCCGTGCTTAGCCTCAACTCGCTCAACTGTAGCACAATATTCATCGACGAAAGCACGATGTGATTATTGAAGTTCCCCTGATGTAATCTTACTTGGCAGCAGTTTGAGCGAGCGTGACGCGGAAGCCAGGCGGGCACATGTGAGAACTCGCCCACATGATACCCTTTCTCGCTTTGCTATTTGGTTTTTGCGTCATGAGGTTGGAAGCCTAGAGTTCAAAGTACATTTTGATTTTTGGTTATTTAGGCATTTTTTAAGTAGAAGAGTCTAAGCTTTCAATCCCATGACGCAAAAACCAAAAAAGGGCTAGCTAAAATGGCAAAGCCAGAAAAGGTATCATGTGGACGAGTTCTCGCATGAGCCTGCGTGGCTTCCCCGTCTCGCTCGCTCGAACTGCTACCAAGGAAGATTGCATTGAAGTTCAATTTTCGGCGTTTGAAATTACATCGTGCTATCGTCATGCTAAACACGGCACCACCAGCCCCCTCCCCCCGCCCGGAAGGGAGGGTTACTCCCTTATGTGGACTATACTGGGGTTTGCCGCTAGACAGGATACGGTTTTTGGTCTCTGTCCCTAACCATGGTATATAATGTTATGCCCGTCTTCCCCAACCGGGTATGGTCAGTACGATCGACATTCCATTTCGTTTTTCTGTCCTAAACAGGGCCAGGGTGTCAAACCCACAGCGTCACTCCTACACCCAAACATTGGTCAAAATAAAAATAAATAAATACACTTTATTTCAGTAGGGTGCATAATTACAGTCAAACTGTAGTCTCCCTTATGGCCCTACGTCCAGGTCGAATTGGAATTTGGAAATGTTGGTTTTTATGGAGGGAGGAAAACAGGAGTACCCGGAGAAATACCCTCGGAGCAAGGACGAGAACCAACAACAAACTCAACCCACATATGACACCGGGACCGGGAATCGAACCCGGGCCACATTGGTGGAAGGCGAGTGCTCTCACCACTGCGCCATCCCTGCCGCCCCCACCCCCTCCCCCCCCCCCCCCGGGCGCCCGTGGGCACGGGAGTGGCGCGACTCTGCAGAACCTTTATTAAGGGACGCCAAGTGCCATGAAGTATCATGGAACACAGTAATTCCAGAACAAAATGCAATAACATTACCTGCTCGGGCTAACAACAACTTGAATTCACTGTCAACCGCCTTATCTGCACTTAGTCCGTGCAATTGAAGATGCCGCGAGATGTGTCTTGTGCATTCTTTTAGGAAAACAACTTCAACGTGGCCTGGGTAACAACTGCTTAATATAATCCACAGACAGGAACCCTCTCCAGAAGAGTGGAAAAGCTACACGACGCCATATATCAGTACTTACACACTGTGAATGTAACTTACTGCAATATTTATTTTACTCATGAGCTGTAATTAAATTAGTAGTAAAATTACTACAGCACGTACATTGCAAAATTACCGCGCTTTAAATAGAGAGAGTCGTGACAGTAAAAACTCCTGTGTGGAGCTTGTGCTAACATGTAATCCAACAAAGTACTATCTATCTGTTGCAAGTTCTTTTTTCTTTTTAACTTTCCAGCAAGTTTTTATCTCAAATCACATAACAAAAATCGAATACATGACTCTGTCTGTTAGTTTGGTGTGACACGTGCGGGTCAGCGCAGAGGTCACCTGTCTTTCCGCGTATTCCTCTAGGCGATGAGTTTAAAATATCTTCGCTCAATCAGGAAACTGAAAATTCGTTTGTTTACAGTTTGTAATGTTGTTCTGTTGTATTGTTGCGTTTTCGGTTGGCAAGGTAGACGGCATAGTACGTCGTTTCTCTGTGTTTTCGATGTTATCTTGGTTAAGTTGAATGAGTGGATTCCAGTGTCTTGTTGAAATGCCGTTAAAAATCTGCTTTGTTTTAAAATAATAAGACTCAGCAAGACTCAAGAAAGGAGAACTTTCTTTCAAAGATCGGGCAAAACATTGTGCGTGCATGTGTAACTAATGGTGAGCCTATCTTAAACGACCTTTGTAATTGTTAGCAGTATTCCAGGAATTAAATCTGTAATTTGCATATAACTGTCAAACTGTCTCGCTAATCGCCCTCGCAAAGTACAGCAAGGACGCAGCTCGACAAGGTCGGTCTGAAAGCATATTTAGGCGCCGCTGGCAGCCGCTGTACGGTCCATGCATGACCTTGGAGCACAGCCAACAGCCAGCTCGAATAAGCTGCGTGTCGGTTTTTGCTGAGGGAGGAAAACCGGAGTACCCGGAGAAAAACCCTCGGAGCAGGGTCGAGAACCAACACAAACTCAGCCCACATATGACGCCGGATCCGGGAATCGAACCCGGGCCACATTGGTGGGAGGCGAGCGCTCTCACCACTGCGCCATCCCTGCTCCCCGTACATATAATTCTACCCGCTCAGATCACTAAACAGTAAAAATTTACTGACGGGGAAGTATTTGATTCCCAAAGCTGTAACTTTCCTGGTGAAAAGTACAATGACAGAGCTTTCTTTCTGTGTAGCCTTAGTCATTGAACGATACATACCAGATGCCGTTTTAAGCTGCCAAAGTTGGCCTTCATTTTACCTTGTGATAAACAAGGTAAGAGCGGCTCGATAAAAACGCCGCTTGAAAATGTTCGAAACCAAACGTTGGTAAATTTGTTATACAGTTTTAAAGTAGAAAGGTTAAATAATGTTCGTGGTTTGTTTCGTTTTAAAAGAATCTTTTTTACGCTCTCACCGGCTTCCTAAAGTTGAGTGAGAATTTGAGCCGTTTAGAGACCCTAAAACCGCCATTTTATGCATTTTTCGAACTTTTTAAATTTTCGTCCGTTAAATAACTCGTTGGAACTTTGGATTATTTTTTCTTGAATTAGCTTATCCAAAGGGATGTTTTGGCAAAATAAAAAAAAATTCGACTTTTTCTGAGTGTCTTTCGATTCTCGATATTCTCAGAAAATGGCTCTTAACTTGAACTTTTTGTAAGCATATGTATTTTAGTCTATACCATAACTTATCTCACTCCCTTTATAATTATTTTATAGCTCTTTTTTTGTGTGTGAATAAATTGAATTGAATTGAATTGAATTGTATTTATTATTGATACTACATTCACGGAATTTTTTAATAACATTTTGCTTTAGAATTCAAACGAGCTACGACTGTTATACAACCACGTTCCACGAGCGCCTATAAAATCTTCTGACATTTAAAGGGCTAATTTGCTCAAAAGCGGTTACAACAGCAAGTAATGCATTTTCATCTACGAAACCAGGAGTATAACGGGCGATTGCTTTTGCTTGAGCAAATATCATCTCTATCGGGTTCAGACCATAAGCATAGGCAGGTAGATTTACAAGCGTGATGTTTTTTCTCCTTAAAATTGCGCAGTCGACTCGCCTCATCGTGTACGCTGGCATTATCAGCTACCAAAAATACATTTCTTGGTAATAACGGCAATATTTGCTGCTCGATTGTTTCAACTACAATGTCTGCTGTAAAATTTCCAGCAACAGGAATAACTTGAGGCACTCCTTCGATGAAACCGCAAACACTAAGGGCGGAAACCTTTCCATTCCGAGCTTTGCTCTTTTGGCGAAAGGTAGGGCATGACACCCCTGTATCTGTTCGCCCGTATTCCCTGTTATCAGTTTCACAATTGAAGCTGGCTTCATCAAAAAAATAAACACGGCTCGGATCAATTGTCCTCCTCCATTGAAAGAAGAGTTGGCGACAGTGGCCATTATAAGGCGAAAATCTTTCTGTCGCGACATACTTCTTTCGAGTTATACGTAGCGCGGTGAGTAGTCTGGCTATAGTTGGAATAGAGGGAACATCTCTCGGAGCCAAGTTGAAGTCCGGCAAGCAATGGCCCGATTTTTACTAGAGACGGATCATCCGTCTGGGACGAACTTGGGCAAAGAACGGTAGTTCGTCTTATAATTCGTCTGTGTATAAATACGGGCTTTCAGACGAATCATCCGTCCAGACGAACTATCGCGGTAGTTCGTCTTGACAGACGAACTACCGTGGATAATTCGTCTGGACGGATGATCCGTCTGTCTGTATAAATACGGGCAGAAGACGAACTACTCAAAAATCAGGATCTCGTTACCTAAAGCCAGCGGTCATCTTGCAGTGAAATACAATGATTTGAGTTGTACCCATGCCTTTTCGTCACGCTTAGACGAATTATCCGCCTAGTGTAAATACGGGACGAACTACCAGACGCAACGATAGTTCGTATCATAGTTCGTCCCGTGTTTATACTAGATAGATGATTCGTCTTGACGGATGATCCGTCTGGACGGATGATCCGTCTCTAGTATAAATCGGGCCAATGCCTGCAACTCACGAGGATAAATTGTAGGATAAATTCTTACCAGGGCTTCCAAGTTTGCCTCCTTCCACCATTCCATTTTCTTTGGTCTGGCATTGTCGCTGATTGCAGGAGTCAATGTTGCTTTTTGCTGAAAGAAACGGATGTAATTGTCCACACAGTTATATGAAACTCTGCAGATTCTCGAGGCGTTTGCAATAGATAATGTATTCAAATAAGCGACAATAACCTGCAGAAGCCGTTTTTGTGACGAGTAACTTTGACCATATCTGTATCAACCTGCTTTTTGATTTATATGCCACGGCATCTCATAAGTTCCAAACTTCAGACGGAAAATGATGAACTGAGAATGAGTGAATGGTAGTGAAATATAATTTGCATCAGTAATGCTGTTGTACACGAAAACATTTTAATTGTTGACACTACAATGCATTAAACTTGCCAACAATGAACTTGTCAAATGTAATTCCTCGTGCAAGATGTGGCCAATGTGTAAATGGAAAGTGCAAAAAAGCGTGAGCATGACGTTAATGAATGTTGATATGAATAACGGTTTGCACCGCACAGTCATTTATACCTCACGTTTCTACGACGAATGATTTTGGACATTGCGAGCTTTCTTCTTTAGTTATCTATCTTCAGAGCCATGTCAGGACGAACGAGTACAAAATGTCGTTTACATGGTCAAATAGAGCCACTTAAAGGTCACAAGCGAGTTTGCCCTTTTGCCAGCTGTGCCTGTGCTCGTTGTGCCAGCCATGACCACATCTTGGCGCACAAAAATAACATTCGAGTGCAACACAAGCACGACAAAGGAAGGTCATGGAGGGGAAATCTTTTACAAAATTCAACCACATCAACCACTACGTCCACACCATTGCATGTTCAGTTCCCAGAAATGCAGCGGGCTTCGTACAAAACGACGGCAGAGGAACCGGGTGTTCAAGGAGAGAGTACATTGTTGGCACTTCAGTTAGCGAACTTCGAGGATTCTAAAGCAGCTGTCGAGAGGACAAAAACTAAAGCCGAATTATTTGCAATGGCATTGTTGTGCACGTGCAATTAAATGTTTTTCAAATTTCTTCTGAGCATAAAAGAGGAAAGAAAACTGAGTCCCTCGTGAGGCGCGATGAGCCATCTTTTTATTCTAATACATGTACTTTATAAGGTATGCTAAAATGTGCATTCTCTCAGTGAAAAAATGATATTTATGTATCCCATCTAAACACGACATTTTTCGTTGTGCCGAAATGACGAACTTCTAAGTTATTTTACTAGCATGGTTATCCCGAAGGGGGCGACCGGGCTATGACCCTCTATCAGTTTTGTTCGTATTTTGTGCTTTTCAAACTGGCAAAGTTGCTAATTTGATACGTACTATACTACGCATTTGCCCGGAAACGTCCTTAGGCGGATGAACATTTTAACTATTTTAAAGTAAAAACCTTTAGTAAACCAACTGAACGCCATTTACGATTAAAATTTTCCCAAGGGAGATCGTAAAGCACATCAAATATTTTAAATTTTAAGTTTTTATTTATTGACAGCTAAGCAAATGGTTCAACTAAAATGACACAAGGCTCTTTACCAGAGTATAAACTCGTACTCTCAGGAAATAGCAAGAGAGACACCAGGGTTAAGTCCACTGGTAGTCCTGAAGACAGCAATCCAACTCTATCAGCAAGAGGCGAGAGCCGAAGAGGCTGAAGGGACGTCATCCAAGGCTTTGCCACTGATACAAGCGCCTATTCAGGAACATAATTTGGGCGAATCTTCACAAGGTCCAGCTCGGCCACTACAACTGGAAGAGAAACTAAACCAGTTGAAAGCTGTTTTGCCATCGGTGTCTGATGAAAAGCTGGCTGCACTACTTGCCCGCGAGAAGGGAGATATGAATGCAGTAATACAGTGTATCTTAGATAGTGAACCGACAGAGTACGAGGTTTCTAGCCCATGCAAGTTATGATGTTGGTCAATGCAGAGTAATTGATCTTAGCAGTGAGGCCACCGATGACCATCCTGTGCCCGAATCGAGTTCTACCACAGAGAGTATTCTATCCAGTTTTCTCCAGACTGACGTGGAGACGAACACTCTAAAAAAGATATTGGAGACGGTGAGGGAAACGTGGTGCAGTCTAACTTATTGTCTTTCCATCGCCCGACTTTAGCAGCCGACTACCAAGGAAAATCAAACGAGGCAAGTAAAATCCTCTCCACGCCAAAACATGTATTTACAGAAACGTGTCCATACTGCAAGGCGATCAAGAATGATGCAGACAGATACTGTAGAGTTTGTGGAGGTGTCTTCGAGGTTAATCCTCGCTGGTAAACTAGCTAGGCGTTCTTTCAGCTCAACAAAGATTGTCTTTTTCGTTGTTTATGCAACTTTTTTAGATGCTCGCAATTGATTGTTTATGTATGACAAATAGACTTGGCTTCTAGTCTACTTATTTTACTGTGAAGCAAAAATTTCAGCTTAAACTATTGGAAAGTTGCATGAAAACGTAAAAAATATATAAAACAACAATTGTTAATGTTAGGCGGCACAATTAGGACTTAGTCTCATCTTTTATCACACAGGCTATAGCCTATAATTTGTGTTTATTAAAGACATGAAACTTCATGATTAATAAAACTGAGTTTGATATGATTCAAGCAGACTTTTTAACTGGTCATGGGTCTATTTATCAATCGAAAATTAAAGTGTAATAAAGTGTATTAGTACTAAATACGCTAAAGTGTGTTTCACGGGTTAATGAAAACCACTCTAACTTCTTTTTACACTGAAATAGTCAAATAAATCTATTCTGATGTAAAAGACTATGGTTGCGTATCATTTATGAGCCAGAAAACAACCTTGAAGATGAAAATTGCTGAAATTTTCTGCACGGTGAAGAAAGCCGCTCGCATCTCGAATTTCAACCCGGTTATGCAAATTAGTCAGTGTTTACAATAAACTGCTTCCTGAACCCAACTATCAATTAAAAAAGACAGACAAGTCGATTACAGGCTTTTCTAGCGGAAAATTTTATTCAGATAAACAATACATTGGCTTCTAGAAGCAAAAACTTTCGATTTTCTTGCGTGCGTGAACACTCGCAAGTAATTTTTGCAGACACAACGTGTTTATGGCGATGGCTTGATCGGACGTTGCACGGTTTTGCGAACAAAATTACAAAAATTATACGAACCTGGAGCAAACAATCAGTTAAACAATTTTTAAAAAGCAGATCAACATTCAAAAACAACATTTACCGTACTGTAGTGTTTTTCCAGGTCTTGTAAAATCGATTTGAAGTGCGCGGTTCGGTTTAAATTTTTTAGCAAACTTTATAGTCCGTGGGCCAGGAGGCGAAACCCCCCCGGACATATATCGTTTTGAAGCATAGCCTGAGGGTGTTTCAAATCAGGTTGTTCGCACTTCTCAAGTGGAGGCGTTTGGCCGTACGGCCACATTGTTTATGTGAGGCAAAAAAAAAAAAGCCACAGGGAGCCCACGTCGTGGTTTTTGAAAGTTACACCTAAAATGCCCAGACAAGATACATAACACTATAAAATGTGTATGTATTTCTATCAAAATCACATGTATAATACTGTCGAAGAAGGGAACCTGTTAATTGTCATCATCGTCTCCTGCAGCGTTCTTTATCTGAAACAAAAAAACACAGGGTACCCAGGTCATGATTTTGTTGACAACCACTAAAAAAGGCATTCAATATTCTAACATTTGATATGAATACACACCTGTATGCAGTTTCTATAATGTATCAAAAATCAAGTCTACAACATTTTCCAGCTCGAAAATCTCTTCGCCGTCTTCATCGTCCAGGGGCACTCAACGAAAAATTTTGCAAAAATGCATTGTTCTATTCAATATGACAAGAAAAAAAGCTGTCTAAGGCATTTTCGAGTGTTTTTCTGCATTGCTGGGAAAAAATTATCTGTTCCTTTTTCCCAGCAACTTGTTCATAGTAGGTTTCCCAGCCAGCAGAATTGATTTCTCATATCTCCCAGCCAGCAATAATAAATATTGTCAAAAGAAATAAATAAATGAATGAATGAATTAATTATTAATTAATTATTTAATTGAGTAAGTATTGTCACACCCCCAGCACATTAGCCATTCGGGAAGCGAAAAGAGCGCTCAACCTTCTTGTAGTGCAAATTGATTTTACAAGCAATAATTGTGAATACTGTTTTTTGAGTCCAAGATTAAAGATGTTTGTCAGCATAAGGGAAGTTATTTTAGCTCTTTCAGATATTGAAAGAGGTGTCTACCTGAAGGAGATCATGCCAGTAGAATTTAGAATTTCAGTGGGAAAATCACCGTGACTACAGTTTTGTGTCTGTTGACAGGAGCTGTTTGCTTATTATATATAGCAGGTGTCCACAAGCAGAGATTCAACTGTAGTAATACACCTGTATGGTATGGAGACATTACATGCTGGTCAATGCTAGGGTTAAAGAATTTAACAGTTCAAACGTTTGGAGATGACTGACAACCCTTTCTAGAGTCTTGTAAATTCCCCAGCCCACATTAAGCCTTTACAAGTTAACACACCACACAGACAGTGTGCAGACTACCCATGAAAAGCTGACATTTCAACTCATGTTAGTACATGTATGTCCCCTAGTGAGGTACCTAATTGGTCTCCATTATCACTTACACCCAAAGAGAACAGATGAAATTAATTCTTTCTTGATGAATGTGTGGTTCCTGAAAGTATCCATGCCCATACCAAGTTTTATTCTCCAACCACCTTTGTCTGATAACTACAGACTTCATCAGGGAATTTGAACAAGATTCCATGTGGAACATTTTTTACAGAATGTAAACAGTAAAAAAATGGTAGAAAATGGTAAATGCTATTATTTAGAGCAAAAGTGCACTTAGCTAATATAGCTAGTTCACAGGCACTCCACTGAAATAATCATAAACAAATAACAATACAAATTACCAACAAGAAATACACTGTATGTGCAGGATGACTTAATGCCTGTGTAAAAAGTGCTTTTGGGCTCACTTGTACAATATGAATTTAATCATATCCTGTACAGATTTCTTTTTCTCATGATTAGGCAATGAATTTTGTAAAAGAAGTTTCACTATTAAATGAGTCCACAGCATAAAAGCTTTTGCCTTTGAAAGTGAAATTGCACCCTTTTGACACATTCAACTGTATCAATGTGTGGGTCCAGAAAATATCAATACCCCATCACAGAAGTTCATTGGAAATTCCGACGGGGAGGGGGGGTCTCAAAGGCCAAAATCTTTAAAGGAAGTATCAGCCTAAACTGGAATTTCCAGAGGGGTAGGGGGTTCAAACCCAAAAACCCCTCTGTGGGGGGAGTATGGATATTTTCTGGAACAACACAATACAATTAGAAAAGGTATTTAACTTCATAAGAATGAAAACTGCATTATTATTCTGTTGAAAATTTACCTTCCATTGACAAGCAAATCAGCAGTTACATTCCAACTTGCATGTGTATCTGTGACTTGTACAGCATTCATTGTAAAGGAAAGAGGAATTCAAAAGAATAACGGGTGACATGCCGTAATAGAAAAAAGTGACAAATCATACATGTAGGAGCACACAAAAATTGCTGAATGAAGCACCTGAATCATTACAGAAGAGAAAGACCAACTCAATAATTAAAACCAATACAAACAATGGCCACCAACGTCAAATTTATCTGGAGGGAAAAGAATAGGTTACAATATCCAAATACCAGTGAGTGCCCACTCTCACAAGCCTAACTCAACTTGATGCAAGAATAAGGGACACTACAACAAACAACCAATGTCATCACAAGTGTAACTCAACTTGATGCAAGAATAAGGGACACAACAACATTGAACAAACAACTAATGAATGCCTGTTGTCACAAGCCTAACTCAAGCTAATGGAAGAGAAAGGGTCACAAGAACAAACAACCAATGAGTGTCCGTCGTCACAAGCCTAACTCAGCCTAATGGAAGAGAAAGGGTCACAAGAACGAACAACCAACGAGTGTCCGTCGTCACAAGCCTAACTCAACCTAATGGAAGAGAAAGGGTCACAAGAACGAACAGCCAATGAGTGTCCGTCGTCACAAGCCTAACTCAACCTAATGGAAGAGAAAGGGTCACAAGAACGAACAACCAATGAGTGTCCGTCGTCACAAGCCTAACTCAACCTAATAGAAGAGAAAGGGTTACAAGAATGAACAGCCAATGAGTGTCCGTCGTCACAAGCCTAACTCAACCTAATGGAAGAGAAAGGGTCACAAGAACGAACAGCCAATGAATGTCCGTCGTCACAAGCCTAACTCAACCTAATGGAAGAGAAAGGGTCACAAGAACGAACAGCCAATGAGTGTCCGTCGTCACAAGCCTAACTCAACCTAATGGAAGAGAAAGGGTCACAAGAACGGACAACCAATGAGTGTCCGTCGTCACAAGCCTAACTCAAGCTAATGGAAGAGAAAGGGTCACAAGAACGAACAGCCAATGAGTGTCCATCATCACAAGCCTAACTCAAGCTAATGGAAGAGAAAGGGTCACAAGAACGAACAGCCAATGAGTGTCCGTCGTCACAAGCCTAACTCAACCTAATGGAAGAGAAAGGGTCACAAGAACGAACAGCCAATGAGTGTCCGTCGTCACAAGCCTAACTCAACCCAATGGAAGAGAAAGGGTCACAAGAACGAACAGCCAATGAGTGTCCGTCGTCACAAGCCTAACTCAACCTAATGGAAGAGAAAGGGTCACAAGAACGAACAACCAATGAGTGTCCGTCGTCACAAGCCTAACTCAACCTAATGGAAGAGAAAGGGTCACAAGAACGAACAACCAATGAGTGTCCGTCGTCACAAGCCTAACTCAACCTAATGGAAGAGAAAGGGTCACAAGAACGAACAGCCAATGAGTGTCCGTCGTCACAAGCCTAACTCAACCTAATGGAAGAGAAAGGGTCACAAGAACGAACGGCCAATGAGTGTCCGTCGTCACAAGCCTAACTCAACCTAATGGAAGAGAAAGGGTCACAAGAACGAACAGCCAATGAGTGTCCGTCGTCACAAGCCTAACTCAACCTAATGGAAGAGAAAGGGTCACAAGAACGAACAGCCAATGAGTGTCCGTCGTCACAAGCCTAACTCAACCTAATGGAAGAGAAAGGGTCACAAGAACGAACAGCCAATGAGTGTCCGTCGTCACAAGCCTAACTCAACCTAATGGAAGAGAGAGGGTCACAAGAACGAACAACCAATGAATGTCTGTCGTCACAAGCCTAACTCAACCTAATGGAAGAGAAAGGGTCACAAGAACGAACAGCCAATGAGTGTCCATCACCACAAGCCTAACTTAACCTAATGGAAGAGAAAGGGTCACAAGGACAAACTACCAGTACTGAGTGTCTGTCATCACAAGCCTAACTCACCTTGAGTTAAAAAAGGAGTAACAAAAAAGTTCACTTGCATTTTTGTGAGTGCTGGCTGTTACATGCTTGATACACCCTAACAAAAGAAACATATGTTAATACTGAGTTGGACTTAAACAAAAACATAGCTTGTACAGTAAATCTCCCCTTACTGACACTAAACAGGCATTTTTCTGCAATATATTTACAACAAAATAAGAGCAGGGCATATAAAGTATGTGTTTCTCTATTTTGTCTGTCCAGGTTTGTTATTTGTTTACAAGAAAATTTCTTTGGTTGCCACTAATTATCAATTGTAGGAAAAGCATACAGTACAGGGATTCAAGGGCAGTTTGCCACAGTCAGAGGCCATTTAAACATCATAAATATTCAAATGAAGTGCTCAGAGGTTCATTGCTATGTAAAATGCTGTTTGATAAAAAATTGTCAATAGAAATAAAGCTCTGTTAGCCACATTTTACAAATAAAAAGCCCTATTGTTTATTATAAAAATTTTCAAAATTGAGCTCAGGTGTGTGTAAGCTTAAGGCCTACGAGGGATGCCTGCATATCTTCAATCTAACATGCAGAAAATATACATTTAAATATGAAAATTTCCCATTCTACAGTTAGGATTTTGTCTTAGGGACTAAACTCCCAGGTTTACTCATTACCAACTATAAATAATCATCAGATGAATGTGAAATCCAAAGCGACAAAATTGAAACGTGACTGAAAAGCTCACCTATATAAGCATAAGCTGCTTTAATGGCTTAATAAAAACGCCATCTTATCATGTTTGTGCTGGCAGGCTGGGTGTTTAATATTTCAGCCTTGGATAGTTGGGCTGCATGGCCATGATTCATGATTCAGACTGTGAGTGAAACAAGACAACAACTGGAGTATTACTTTCCGCCACCGGGCTTCACAAGTGTTAAACAACTGATCATGAATAAAACATAGCAAAGCGATATACATGGCTACCTTTTGTTTGAAAGAATCCGTAATGAACCGAACGATAAACCGACGTAAACGGACGTAACCGCGACCGTAGGCCGTAACCGCCAAAATTTTTCGGGGGAAACGGTTTCCTGGAGAAGCAGTTTGTTCGGTCAGCGGCTACTGCCCCGTCCCAGTCTCTCAGCAAGCTTCAATCTTTCAGTCCAGGGCGTCTCCAGCGGGAAATAATTTTCCCAGGAAAAAACCTTCAGTGATTATTTCCCAGGAGAGTAGCTACACAAAAATAATTTGCCAGCCAGCAGGAAGTCGTCCCAAGAACAGATATTTGAAGGAACAGATTCGTTGAGTGCCCCTGATCGTCTCCTGCAAGAGAGTCAACTATGATATGTGCCTATTCACTTCCGTCCATATAATTTCTAGAGCACCAACATAGTTCACTTCCCAACCAAGGCCTTGTGGAGAATGAAGAAGAAGAGCATACATCAGCAAGTCTACCACAACACGTGAGGCAAGTGAAGCTCTCTAGACTTTCCAGTGTTTCTTCAGAGGAATCCGGACACTGGTCGATGTCTTGGAATGTCGGTATGAAGGTGGTGTGCTTCTGATGTCACGTTATTCCATGACTTAACGGCCTTGTTTCGTTCAGTACATAGAAGAACACCAAACACAGCCGTTATTCCATGACTTAACGGCCCTGTTTCGTTCGGTATCTAGAAGAACACCAAACGCGGTCTCGTTTCGTTCGGTACATAGAGGAACTCCCACCTGAACTCCAAGTGCAGCCGTTATTCCATGACTTAACGGCCGTTCGGTACATGGAGAAAGTCCACACGCAGCCGTAACATCGTAACATCTTAACATCGTAACATTGAAACTATAAGTACATGAAAAAGTGTTGCAATTTCCAATAAGATGACAAATGAAAACGTTCTTTATCAAAGTTTGCTGATAAAGGTTGGGTGAAAGGCAATGCTACAGCGTTACATCCAATATTATACACAAGTGAACCTGTTACGCTGTTACATTTTATTACGCTGTTTCGGTTTTACCCTGGGTTTTCTGTTCAGTAAGCTGTTACGATATTACATTGTTACGGTGTTATATTTGCTGTTCCGCTGTTACGATGCTATGGCTTTAATTACACCAAACTACCGATATAGAGGGGCTAGGGATATGTACAAACTTAACGTCTTAACCCTGTTACGACGAATATTACGCTTTGAACTGCATCCAAATCCGTGCTAGGTATAGTGAGGTCTTCTTCTTCTTCCTCCTCCACAAGGCCTTGGTTGGGAAGTGAACAATGTTGGTGCTCTAGAAATTAAGGGCACGGAAGGTGAATTGATGTCTCAAGAGCTGGCGGATATCAAAGTTGACAGTCTTGCAGGAGACGATGAAGACGACGAAGGGATTCCCGAGCTGGAAAATGTTGTGGACTTGATTTTGGATGCATTGTAGAAACGGCGTACAGGTGTGTATTCATATCAAATGCATGTGCCCATTTGCAGTATTAGAATATTGAATGCCTTTCTTAGTGGTTGTCAAAAAAATCATGACCTGGGTACCCTGTGGTTTTTTGTTTCAGATAAAAAACATTGCAGGAGACGATGATGACAATTAACAGGTTCCCTACTTGGACAGTGTTATATGTGTGATTTTGATAGAAATACATACACATTTTAGAGTGATATGTGTCTTGTCTGGGCATTTTAGGTGTAACTTTCAAAAACCACTACGTGGGGAGCCTGTGGTTTGTTTGCCTCACATAAAGAATGTGGCCGTACGGCCAAACGCCTCCACTTGAGAAGTGCGAACAACCTGATTTGAAACACCCTCGGGTTATGCTTCAAAACGATATATGTCCCCAAAATTCCCCGAGGGGGGGAGGGTTTCGCCTCCTGGCCCACGGACTATTAGGTTGTCTCTTGCAAATCGAAGGAATCTAAAAGCGAAACGGCTTTTCGTCGCTTTGAAGACCTCCATGTCCTCTTTTTTGAAATCCAGTTATTCTTCAGGATGATTTCTTTCCATTTTGAACTTCAAAAGTGAACTATCTTAATTTTCAGAGCAGAAAAATACATCTTGAAAATCTAGGACCGATCCGCGCGCACCGCCATTATCATCGTTTGCAAACTCCATGCGGTCGGTTAAAAAGCCACCTTTCCCGTACCCCCTAAAACTCATAAATATATGCGCAGAAGACAGTTTCTGATTGGTTTATATGTCTCCTAAACAATTGACAGCTTTAGAGGGCAAAAACGTACCTAGTAGGGGAGGTAGGGGATAAAGCGTCCTCCACGCGGAACATGCGCGCGGCACGGCCGGTTTTGGCCGGTGTAGGAGTCAATGCGTCAGACAGCTGTTATCGAGCCAGTTCAGTCCTGCTTTCAAAGTTGAGTCATTTGGTTCCTTCTTCGATCTTGCGATCACAAATCAGTTGTATACATACTCTGTGTGGCTCTAAGGCCACTTTAAAGATTTTCTTAGACTGAGACAATTCACTTTTATTCCTATGTCCACAAAAAGAGAATTAGATGTAATTAAAATTTAGCAACAAAAATTCAGATTTGGACCAGAGCAAAAGAAATCAGTTGGTTGCCTTGTTGACCAAGTAATCGGTCTTCTGCACGTTACGCCACCAGGTCAAAATTAACCTGACCCAAACCTCGTTTGTATGAAATTCTTTGCAAATATTTAGCAACTGGACACTGTTCTTGTGTGAGTATTCTTTGGCAACCGTGGGAATTTGTTGATTAATACGTTCACAGGTAAAGCGAGACTTGGGTGTGAAACTAGCTAGTTTGACGAAAGCATGCACAAGGGCTATTGGTCAGGTTATAAATTGGTTTTAAGTGGACCGATGATCTATTTTAATCCCCTAATCTTAAGTTTTCTTACTGAATTCAATTCAAACCACTAATTTCAGTAGTCAAGCGTCGATCGCATTACGGCTTTTAAAACTCTGCACCCCGGCCGGAGTGTTATTAAACTGGAATAAAGGTTATCTCCGTTACGTAGTCCCTTTACGTACAGTTAACTAATAAATAAATGAAATACCAATGCGTGGGCAGATTTATTGGGCAGTATTTCGCGCCGGTCTCAGTCAGAAAGCCTCAGAAGTATTTTTTAAAACTGGTTTTCTTTAATCGAGTGACGCTGTTTAGTACCGACTTATCTATTTAGTGGCGTTTAATAAGAACGGCATTTCTTAATTGAATAAAAAGAATAAGATATCTCAAACCACGTTGAATTGAATGAGGCTTCTATGGCGAAGTATATCTCGTAATCCTAAAGTTTTTACAATCCATTTTTTAGAATGTGTTGAAAGAGGGTAAAACATGCGATGTCTCATTCTTTTTATCCAGTTTTGTTTTTCAACTCTTTCTTTGCCTTGATGGTGGAAATTGTTGGAAGAACCTCTTGCTGCGGGAAAACTAGTTTTTGGGAGTTTTGAGAAATGCACGCCAGGCCCTGGTTGTTCAAAGGGCGGATAACTCTATCCACCGGATGAATCACAAGTGATTAGTGCACTTTGTGTTGTTATTTATCCGGCGGATAGCGTTATCCACCCTTTAAACAACCAGACCCAGGCATTTAGACGAGCAGGAGCGATTAGCAACACCAGGTAGCAAAGGAGACACAATTGTCAGCTAGCAATGATAATAACTTAATAATAACAT
Source organism: Siderastrea siderea (assembly GCA_964030785.1). NCBI lineage: Eukaryota > Metazoa > Cnidaria > Anthozoa > Scleractinia > Rhizangiidae > Siderastrea > Siderastrea siderea. Next base: position 39,645,180 of record OZ034978.1, on the reverse strand, counting down.
ATTACTTATTAGGCGCAAATAAGCATAGGGATATGATCAAATGCGCCTTACACTAATTTACAAAATTAAAATATAACGGAAAAATAGTAATTTTCAAGAAGTATAGTAACGAGGGGAAATGACTATTCAAATCCTAAAAATCCTTGTTCTGGTACACGTGTATTAAAACGTTAACCACAGTTTATTAGTGGTTATAACACAGAGGTTTAGAAAAGCTCAAGCAAAGATGGCAAGCAAAGATGCGGACTTGTGCTAACGATAACGCAACTGCTTACTACAGGGCAGTCTAATAAGGATAAGACCAATATCATGTAAGATGTGATTGCAATCTTTACTATTTTCTCAGTTGCTATATGAATGAATACGTATACTCGATATCGTCTGGTAAGCTACACAGGTATGTTTGATGGAGCCATTTCGGCTTTTTTTAATCTTGCTATGCTGTGCTTAGTATTTGTGTTAAGCTCCGGCGAAACGATCAAACACTTTTGTCCAATATGGTGTTGGAAGAAAATGTTTTACTGTCTAGCCGCCTCCCTCGACTTTGCATTTATGGTCGAAATACTCAGCGCGTTCCTCTTATTATTTGGGAATGACTTTCATTAATCACGAATGGATTGCATTACTGGAATCAAAATTCCACTTTCAAATTGAATATTGTAATGTGCCAAATAAGAAATGCTGATTGGTTTATTATTGACATTAGGCGAATGCTCACGCGCAAGTAGCAGACTGTTGGCGGCCAGACATGTCTGACCTGATCTGTGTTCGCTCAACAAAATATTAATCGCAAGTACTTTTATTCGTGAAGAAATAGTCTGCTGTTATAAAACTGTGAAGAACAATTTCATAAAAACAAGTGTGCTGTAAATGCACAAGAAAAGTTTCTGAAAATTGAGAAAAATTCCCCGTAATGTCAAACCGACTGAAACCAACAGCCGCCAACGGTTTCGTCTTTCCGGCTTGTGAACTTTGGCTTATGTAAGTAGCAACCCAATCAACATTCGTTACTTCAAATGAGTCTACCGTTGGAAGATTTCAATCTTCAATTTAAAAATGGAATTTTTATTCCAATAATACAATCCGTTCCTGATTTATGAAAATCATTCCTAAATAATAAGCGGAACGCGCTGAGTATTTTGACTATAAATGGTTTTCCATTGTCCGATATTTGATCAAACATTCTTGGTCCGTTTAGCCACCGAACCTTTCGTGTGACAAACACGATGTTGGACGAAAATGTTTGATCCTTTAGCCAGGGCCTTAAACATATACTCTCACCCTTTTCACCAGAAAAAGTTTAGGATTAGGCCTGAAATAAGGCATGAAAAAATCGTTCATTTTAGTAGTAATAGGTGTAGTTGACAAATACAACCTGATCCTCAGAGTATTATTTTCGTGTTTTAAACCTCCCACCGTAATAACCTCGCTCACTTGGTCGCTCGGTTATTACGGTGGGAGGTTTAAAACACGAAAATAATACTCTGACGATCAGGTTGTTTTTGTCAACTACACCTATTACTACTAGGAGTAAAAATACCACCTCATTCCTACACCGGTATTTTCCTAATTTAAACCACCCAGCATTCAAAAAAAGAAGAAAATATTAAAATGAAGCATCTCGTATCATTTCAAAAAATTCTTTCAATTAGATAATCACAAATCTTGTATTATATCAAAAGTTTCTCAATTGGAGTATTACATATCTTTTTTATATCCAAGTTGCAATGTCTGTACTTAACATAAACACTGAAGAACTTTTGAAAGAACTTGATCGAGCAACGTTACAAGCTTTAGAGCAATCACTTGCAGAGGACGCTCCCGCTGTTCGAAAAATTATTCAGAACATGTTAGATGAACCTATTTCTGAGAAAGTGGAGAAGAGTTTAGATAAGCCCTTACTTGGTATGGTACTCTTTTTCTGTCCTTCACCTAAATGTCGCAACAATTGGATATTTACGCATGCGCTTCACAGAATTTCACCTCGAGCAGAAAAGTACACGCTATTAAACGAATGTATCTTCAATGTATCTTACTATGGATGCCTGTACAGATCAACAAACGATCTCACAAGACTGGCCAACAGAGGATGTTTTTATAAATCAACAAGAAATCTCACAAGACTGGCCAACAGAGGATGTATATATAGATCAACAAGAGATCTCAGAAGAATGGCCAACTAAGGAAAGTTTTAAAAGAAGAGAAATTTCAAAATGGAGAGATATTTCAGACGATATATACAAAATTAAAAAAGTTTCACACCGGAAAGGTAAATTTGGGAATTCAGCTATTTTAACTTTAAAAACAAAAAATGGAGATGAATTTCTTGTATGGGCCCCTAAACGCCTTGCTGAAGATCTAGAAGATGATTCTTATCAATTTGTTTATAAAATAGGTCTCAAAACGTCTGCTGACGGTAATGAATATTTTGATTATGAATTAATGTAAGCAACAGAGACCACCAATATAGTTAAATAATAGCGTCTGTATTCCTGAAGGTTTGAAAAAAGCTTGAGTTGTTAAGGGGGTTTCCCTTTAATGCTTGTACGAGAATATAAATTACGTGATTGTCTGTGGGTTTCACCGGACCGCGAAGTCACGCGCCGTAAACACAACTTAAGGAATGTGCTCCTCTCCCCATGTATCAGTGCAATACTTGACTAGGGTTATATCATAGATCGGGACAGAGATGGTTAGTTCATGTAAGATTTCTTCTTGTTTATAACAAGGGTAACAACACCCTCCCTGGCAACAGTGCATATAGGCTATACACACCAGAATATGGACAAGCCGCTGCCTTTCAGGACAGAAAGGTTGTATTGAAAGCTCATCGTGAACTAGGTCCCAACCTAAAACCGCTCGCTCTCTCAGTTTAATGGTGAGGAAATGTTTGTAAATTATCTCACGTAGCTCAGGCGGTAGGCTTTGTATGACTTCGGTAATCTGACAGTTGTTGAATCCGGCAGCCATCAATCTCAAATTTGACTCACAAACATCTAATCGATTATGAATTATAATTTTTTCTGTGTGTGTTCGGTTATTTTTCGTTTTAATATTTTCTTCTTTTTTTGAATGCTGGGTGGTTTAAATTAGGAAAATACCGGTGTAGGAATGAGGTGGTATTTTTACTCCTAGTAGTAATAGGTGTAGGTGACAAATACAACCTGATCCTCAGAGTATTATTTTCGTGTTTTAAACCTCCCACCGTAATAACCGAGCGAGCAAGTGAGCGAGGTTATTACGGTGGGAGGTTTAAAACACGAAAATAATACTCTGAGGATCAGGTGGTATTTGTCAACTACACCTATTCCTACTATTTTTAATGTTGGTTTCAAGTTCTACGCGACATTTCCTTTCCCTCCCCTGTCATCGACTTGTCAGCAGTTAATAGTTTGCCAATAAGCAAAAAAAGAGTTGTCAAGTTTATCAGTGGAATTATAAACAGATGAAACAAGATTTATCTGCCGAGGCAACCTTAACATGAAGAGCTTCATCGCCCAGGAATCAAAGTTCATGGCAATTTGTGATATTGAATCAACTGTAGTAGGATCATTGTTGATATTGTTATTAGTGATATGTTGTGTAAAAGGTACTTCAGTTCAGTGATATTTCCTTTCTTAGTGAATGACCTATTTTTAACACTGAGTCAAATGATTTAGCTTTCTTTTGTCTTTTATATTTTAAACTGTTACCCCTACTATGATTTTTGACAATAATTGCTCTTGACCTGCTAAAAGGAAAAAATCAAAATCCAACAATTGTGAAATCTAAAAAGGCCAAGACATCGTTCTGAGTTAGCCGTGGCCTCTCCAAGCAAAGTACGTCTCTAAAGTCGCACTTGCACAATATACAGTATACGTAGTTATCTAAATTCACAGTTCGGCTTTCTAATAGACCCTTTGCCTTGTCTCATTGCCTTTTCACTTGTAAGTGATCACTTTATCACTTAATAACGATGATCGTCTTTTAACAACACGTCAGTAGTTACATTGAAAAATAAATGGAAAAATCGTAAAGATTCCAGAATCCATTTACCAAAATAATGAAAAAAAAAGTAAACATACGTCAGCGGGACCGTCTAAAGAGTTGTATTTGGCATTAAAATTGCTCCTAACTTACAGCATAAGTGGCCCAAAAAAGTATAAATTGGACGTCATTAAATTGAAATTTAGCAACAAAAATTAAGATTTGGTAGTCGGAATGAAGGAAAAGAATTCCGTCGTTTATGTTGAACAAGTAATAATAATTGTAAGTATCAGTTCTAGGGTCCAAACACCAATTTTTATATTTGACTGGCGTCATCAGCCTATAACAAGAAAAACTGACGGAAACTTACGTGAAATAAACCACTAATACCAGTCGGGAGATATCCGCCGGGATACGATTGATAAAAAGATTGGCCACCTGCTGGGGCTCAATTAGCTACTCTAAATATTCCCAACCGTTATGTAATTATCTTTAACATATTGAATAAATCTCTTTCACGGAGTCTATAAGCTTACTTGCGTCACATGCAAAATGCAAATTACTGGAAGTCTTATTCTCTGCGTGGTCTGATATATTCGTAGATATCATGTTTCTTCACAAAGAACGAAGCTTTACGCCTGAATAACTAAATTCACCTTCTAGAGCCAAAGTGTATTTGCTGCAAAACTTGTCTTAGTTTTAGTAGAAAAAGTTGGCCCTTAAAAATAAAACAATATGTAAGACTTAGGAAAGATGTTATTCCAATATGTAGATTCGTTTGATAAGCTTGCGTGTACGTTTGGCGTGGGTTTTGAGCCGCTTCGGTCTTTTTTCACTACGTATGTCTCGCGTACTGGTAGGAAATAGATTGAATTGCGGTTTTGGCTTTGCGTTTTCCGTACTTTAGCGGTAAGGTTCTGATTTTTAGTCACTGAAATGGAACCGGCTCCTATGTTGAAAAAACTGTATTAGACCAACCACATCCTTTTCATAAACTAATTTGCTGATATTGCTTGAAAACAGGATTTTGTAAGGTTATAGAGCTATTATCGAGCCAGTTTTCTTGGCTTTCCAAGTTGACTCATTTAACTGTCTTCCTCAAGCTTGCTATCACAAATCAGTTGTATACATACTCTGTATGGCTCTGAGGGCACTTTAAAGATTTTACATTTTCGCTTTCTTAGACTGAGCCATTATCACTTTTATTTAATTTATTCACAAAAAGAGAGTAAACAAAAGAAATTAGTTCGTTGCCATGTCGACCAAGTAACCGTTCTAATGCACATTACGTCACCAGGTCAAAATTCACCCCCAAGCTTTGTTTCTACGAAATTCTTTAAAAAACATTGACAACTAAACACCGTTTTTGTTTGAGTATTCTTTGGCAACCGTTGGAATTTGTTGATTAATACATCCACAGGTTAAGCGAGACTTGGGTGTGAAATCAGCTAGCTGACGTAAAAATGCATAATTCTGGTCAATTTATAAATCCCTCTTAAGAATACCTATAGTCTATTTTCGTCCTCTAATTAAGGCTTCTAACTGACGTCAATTGAAACCACTAATTCCAGCAGTCAAGTATCGATAGCGATACGACTTTTGAAACACTGCCCCCTGGCCGGAGTGTTTAAACAAGAAGAAGGTTACCTCTATTACGTACTTCCGTTACGTACAGTTAACTCGTAAATAAATGAAAAAGCCCCAGAAGTTTTTCTAATTTTTTTTTAATCAAGCAGCAGTTTTTAGTTCTGACTAGCCACTGAGTGGCGTTTAAGAAGAAGTGCATTTCTTACTTCTCATGAATAAAAAGGATAAGATTTCTCACACCATATTGAATCGAATGAGGCTTAGATAGAGGAGTATATCTCGTATTGTCGTATTTTTTACAGTCTAATTTTTACAAAGTGTCGAAAGAGGGTAAACGTTTTTTAACGTTTTCTAACTCTTCCCTGGCCTTGACGTTGGAAATTGTCCGAAGAATTCCTTGCTGCGGGTAAATTAGTTTTTGGGAGTATTGAGAAATGCACGCCAGGAATTCAGTAGACGAGCAAGAGCGATTAAAAACACCAGGTAGCGAGACATACAAAACTGTCAGCTAGTACACGTGTGAATAGCTCGAGCAAAGATGAGCTCAAGAGAGTTGTGCAACTACAGAGCAATCTAATAAAGATAAAACTAATAAGAATAACATGTCAGACCAATAAAATGTCCGAAGTGATTACAATCTTTATTATACATCCTCTTCTGGTAAGCCACACAGGTACGCTTGACGTAAGCCATTTCGGTATTTTTTTCTTTAGGTATGTTTTGCGTAGTATTGGTGTTAAATTTACACATATTCTCGCCCTTTTTTGCAAGAACAAAGTTTAGGATTAGGCCTGAAATACGGCATGAAAAAATCGTTCATTTTGATTTTAAACTGAATGGTTTTCGAGTTCAGGCGACACTTTCCTCCCTCCCCCGTGCCCGGCTAGTCAGCAGTTAAGAGTTCTCACGTTTTAATCACTGGAAAAACAAACAGATGAAACAAGGTTTCTCTGCCAAGGCAACCTTAACATGAAGAGCGTCATCACCCAGGAATCAAAGTTCAAGTTCATGGTAATTTGTGATATTGAATCAGCTGTAGTAAGATCATTGTTGATATTGTTGTTAGTGATATGTTGTGTAAAAGGTACTTCCTTTGTAAGTTATATTTTCTTTCTTAGTTAATGACCTTATTTTAAACCTAACTGAAATGATTTAGCTTTCTATTGGTCTTTTGTTTCTTTGACTGATACTATAAAGAATTGACATATTATGGAGCTAAACAAGAGTTTCTTACTGGAAATCTCTTTGCTATAATGGACTCTTATAGTATACGCCCTGGATAAATCCTAGATGAAATTGAGTCTATTAGCTGCTAGTGTCACGCGACATAATGTGCACATTACATAATGAGAATGAGCATGCACGTTGCTATATGAAGTCATGTGCTTAGCGTGGTCTGATATTTTCGTATATATCATGTTTCTTCGCAAGAAATCAAGATTACGCTTATTATGTAATCATTCACTTTACAAAGTCAAAGAGCATTTGTTGCATATAAGGTTTGTTTTATTTTTCTCTTAAGAAAATTAAATTTGTAAACAACAACAAGGAACAGAATCACAAGGTATCCATAACTATTTTCTCGTCAAGCTTGCAATAACCTGCGAACAAGCTTCCCTTAGGGACTGTTCATTTTTTATGAGGTAGGGGGGGCTGGTGGGATTTGATGGGTAGTACCTGTAGAATATAATGACCCCCCCTCTACGTTAGAAATTTTTTACCTGGCCCCCCCTTGTAGTCCTAAATATTTGAGATGACCCCCCCACCCAAAAAGTGAAAACAAGAAAAAGTGATAAAGTAAATCTAAAACTTATGAAGCTTAAATTAAACAGTCAATCAGTTAACACTCAAGTCCTGCAGAAGTAAATGCTTATTCTGAAGTACATAAACAGACAATTCATGCCGGTTGAAAGCATTATTTTGGACACTGTTATTAGCTGTTTAAGAATCAGATCAGCAGAGGCCAAAGAAGAGTGGACATTCCCTTGGCTGTATTTTGTAATGAAACAGTTGGTGGAGTAGAGTTGCTGTTGGGTGTATAATAAAGTAGGGGGGTCCGGGGGCATTCTCCCCCAGGAAAATTTGAATTTTCAGAACCTTAGAAACGCTATTTTTGGCCTTCTGGCACTGATGTTTGCATTATTAGGGATGCTGTCACTAATAAACTTAAAGGCATTTTTTTTTGGTGACCCCCCTTTACACACCATATTTTTTCGGCTGACCCCCCCTTTGAAGCCAAATTTTTTCACATGGCCCCCCCTCAAATCCCACCAGCCCCCCCTACCTCATAAAAAATGAACGATCCCTTAGTTAACAAGCGTAAAAACAAGGGGGGGGGGGGGCTGTTGAATGCTTGCTCTCAGGCTATTGTCTTATGAAAAGAGAAAAACAGCTGTCAACAAATCAGAGGGCTGCTCGATATGAAGTTTACGATTTAACCACAGAAGCAGAAGCTAGAACCACATAAACATCCACTCGCGCGAGTTTCAATATAACCTATACGCAGTGTACCATACTATATATTGTATATGATATAATATTTTGCTCCTGCTATGATTTTTGACAATGGTTGCTCTTAAAATGTTAAAAGGAAAAAAAAACCAGAATCCAACAATTGTAACTTCTAGGAAAGCCAACAAATCATTCTGAGCTAGTCGTGGCCTTTCCAAGCAGAGCACGTCTCTCAAGTCACACCTACCCAATATACAGTATAGTTATTCAAATGTACAGTTCGGCTTTCTGATAGAAATCTGGGATGAGTTGCATAAAACCTCACGCCGGGCGTAACTGCTAACGTCAGACGTTAGAGTAGTGACTTTGAATGGAGTGACGTTTAAAGTAATACGCCGGACATTACGTTTTATACAACTTGCCCCCGGCCTTATTGTTTTCACAGCTCGTGTGAGAGTTTTAACTCAGTCACTAAATAATGATGATCGTCTTCTAACAATGCTTCAGTAGTTACATTGAAAAATAATGGAAAGATGCCAGAATTAATTTATTAAAATGATAAAAAAAAGCAAACATTGCGACAGTAGGACCGTGTAAAGAGTTCTATTTTGTATTAAAATTGCTCCCAACGTGTAGCATATGTGGCTCGTCTGTGGCTTGTGGATTGTATTGGAACAAATCGTGTATTTTTTTTTCTATTTGCATGCAAGCTGCCACAAAGAACTTTCTCTACGCCTCGTTGATCGTCGAAATTTAGTGCAACGTTGGGGTGGGATTTCATCCTATGTCGGGTTTTAATGGACGTCATAACTATTACCGCACTCTAAAATAAGTTGTCGTCACTCACGATTTATCGACAGAAGTAGTATTGTGCAACAACGTTAAAAGATTCACTCCCGAGAATTTCCAAGTTCAAATCGTAACAAAAATTGTAAATTAAAAGTTCTTCAGTGCCTTGCAAAAATAAAAATAACAAGGATGCTGTTGTTATTGTTGTTATCGGCGCTACAAGAAAGATCCGGCTAGATAGAGTGTGTGTGAATGGTCACGACACCGACTAAAATGTTAGAATTACGCACTTGTGCAGCATAACAAACAGGATTGCAGCAAGTGGTTCTTCTCAACAACTTTGAACGGAATAATCACACTTCAGGATGTGAGAAAAGAGAGGGTGATAAAAGATAGGGGAAAGGAATACAGAAAGTTTTACCTATGGACAAATTCCTAGGACTCGTTCAGTAGGATTTGGTCAACAAATTGTTAGAACCACTGTCAGAACAGGAAGGAAACTTAGACTCTGAAGATATAAACTCTACTGCCTTTTCGTGCTTAGAGATAAGGTCCTGATTTTTAGTGAAATGGAACACTTTCTCTGTTGACTTTCGAAACATGAGGAAACTGTCTTAGACTAAACCAACCTTTTCACTTTTCGTAAACCAATTCTTAATATTGCTTAAATTAAAAATTATCATACTAGGTTATGCATCTATTATTGCGCCAGTTTTCTTTCTTTCAAAGTTGGATCATTTGGCTGTCTTCTTCTGTATTCAAATCAGTTGTATACATATTCTGTTTGGCTGTGACACTGCGCTGAAGATTTTACATTTACATTTCTTGAACTGAGACTTTCATTTTGACTACAAAGGGTGTGCTAAAAAGAAAATGAGACGCGACGAAAATTTGGCAACAAAATCTTACATTGTGGTCAGAATATAATAAAAGAGACGGTATTGGACTCGCCGCATCTTTTTCATGAACTAATTTGTAATATTGCTTGCGCTAAAAACTGTATTTTGCTAGGTAAAATAACTTTCACTGAGCCAATTTTATTGCTTCGAAAGGTGGATCATCTGGCTTTTAATAACAGACGTTTGTTTAGTGCAACCAAACGTGCTAGATAGATACACATAAAACAAACAAACAAACAAACAAACAAACAAACAAGCAAATGAACGAACAGATAAACAAAGTCATATCCGGCTAAGGAACGCTATTCGTAAAATTATTAACGTGCCAGAGTGATGTGTGACTTGCAAAATACTTGTCCAATTAAGCATTTCATATTCTGTTCGCAGGAATTAACCTTGGACTAAGAACAAGCAATATTCTGTTTATTCATTACGTCACCTTATATTTCATGAGTTTCTTATCATAGAAGACAAAACCGTATAATGAATAAAAATTTCACCTGCTAATATCAGAAGTGAACGGTAATCTATATACTAAATCCATGCTACCCACACAGACAACTTAATAACTTTAACTAGAGACTAACTTAAGACCCTGGCACAAGAGGCTGATTTGTCATCTTTCCGCTTTCTCAAACCAACCTAATATATCACACACATGGTATAAGTTGTTAATTAGTATTAATATAAGCTTTTTACAGGAAGCAAAGTTTGCTGGAAACTGTAGATCGTGTCATATCAAAAAGATATACCAATAACAGCACGTTTGCGATCATTATTCTACATACTAAACCATACATAATCTTACCTGATAAAAACAACAGTCGTTAATTTGCTGCAGATTTAGTTTCAACGAAACAATTTATACTGTAAGTACCACTCAATAATTGCAAGGTAAAGTTGCATTGCATCGCGCTGTTACTCAAGTTAGGACGATATAGTTACTTTAAAGGAAGTGATAGTTTGTTTAAGCTCCTTGAACTTGTTGTGCCGGGATGTGATAACGGCTTTCCCGTCACAACCAGACTGAGATAGCTCAGGTCCAATATGTGGACATTTTCAATGGCACACTGAATGTGTTTCAAAACTTTTAATGAATCTAATGCACACAAGGCCAGAGGTATCCCAGGAATCCCAGTTCTACGGGTAGTGTCACGATTAAAGGGTTTTCAAGGAACACCTACACAGAACAGGTGACTTTTGAATGTCTCAACCCCTTCAAAACTCAGTAATTATCCTTCTCAAAGGTTTAAGATAAAACCGAACCAGTTTGTAATGGGCGGGATATCAGTCGATAACGCATTACCTTTTCTCTCAGGAATACTAGAGGTTGTTCAGGTTATTTTTCAAATTTAAACCGCTGCATTTGTGGTCTTCTAAAACTGACGGTTAGAGAACAACGCCAAATTGAGTTAGGAAATTGTCAATGGTAATTTACTGAACAATCGGACGGTAAATGAACGAGGTGAACACAATGAAATAACGAGTCAAAGTAAACTAGACTAGAACAGATATTTCAAAATAACAATCAAACATTAAAATAAGGCTTTATTTTTATTACGAAGTTTCCTGTGACATATTCACTGGTGTAGGTCGTAGGTAGGTATTGTTCAATGTCGACAACATTGCGATAATTTTCGATGTTAATAATAAATAAAGGGCCCATATATCAGGACATGATAACCCAATTTATGCGAAAGCGAAGTATGAATAAATAACACTTTCTAATTTGCTTGGTGTTTGATATCGTTTCCTAACTTCCCGTCTCTGTTGATCTATATGTGACAAGGTGCGACACTTGTGGGAAGTGGCTGAAATGACAAAGTCACAAGCTCCGCATATTTGCTCTGGTAACTTGTAGCCACTAATGGGTACTATCATGACGGCCATGTTGATAGCAGGAAAAACTCCATACAATTAAATAGCAAGCTTGAGTGTTAGCAGCCTTGGACAGCTGTTTTGGCCTTATTGGGCCTCGTCAGAACGGCATAGCTAACGCTCACGCTCAGCTAAAAAATAGAAATGGGAGGTTCTCACACTTAATGCTTAAGCACCCAACCGCACAGAACATTTGACCCTGCATGAATATGGTTGAAGGCACGTTACAGGCACGCAAACGAATGTCGCGTCGTGTCGGTAACCCATAACGCCGAAAAAAACTATTGGAAAACGCTTTGTCATAAGCGGAAGTTTTAACTTGTGTCTTTGTTTATTAGAACTTTGAAGTAGTCTAAGAAAAGGTCATAGGTCCTCAAGATTCAATCAGACAAAAATTCCATACAAATTTCACCCGGCAAATTAACAAACTCAACATAAGAGAGAAGCATGTAAAAGCACTCCTCTAAACTGAGGTTTTGAATGGTCATCATCTATTAGCCATCCACGGACTCAAAAAATAGAACTCAAGCATTGTAGAGTGTAATTAAAAGTAGCAGGAAAAATTTTCAACTACTTTAATAGTAGTTCTTACACTTTAAAGTGGTTTTACGCAACCACACAATAATAAAAGCGAGGAAAAGTCAAGGATTCATCCTGGGAGAGAAATGCTTAATGGCTCTGTATACTCAAAGCTATGAAAGACGTGCAACTGTCACGGCAAAAAACCTCTGCAAAACGCTTTGTCATGAACGTAATTTTCTAACATGTTTTCTTTATTCAAGATAAATGAAGTATTTTGAAGAAAAATACCATTTGGGAATGAGAATTGTTTTTCACAAGTCTTCACTTGACAAAAAAGTTTTGTTAGAGTTTTTGTCATTAACATCTTTGGTTGCAAAATGAACGACTTGTGGAAAATAAAATGCTCAGTGATAGTTCAGAAAATTTCGATGCCTTGTTTGACTCTCCTTAGGTTATCTCATGATGTTGCACTAGAACTGTCTGGAGAAATTAAATGCTGATCACCGCTAGCGACCAAAGAGTGGTTGGCTCGGAACACATCAATTTCAGTTCAGTTACATAGCATTCCCTCCAAAGTCCTTATATTAAACCACAGCCATTATCCACAGCCAGCACTGTGCGCGATACAAGCAGATTCTAAAACATAATATTATTTATAAGCGAAAATAATACTGTTGTTCGAGAGAAAACGTATTACCAGAAATTGTTCTCGTTTATTCGTGTGCACTTTTGAAACCGCAAAACCGCATAAAACTCATTTCTTTTGTTTCTTTGGAGGAGAACAAAGTGCACTCTGAAATTTTCGTTTCAGCAATATTACACTATCAGGTTCACCTTTGTTTTGAAACCGACAAGGGACTTTAAGCTTGCTTTCGTCATAAAACAAACAAATTAACTATATTGCTTTCACGAGTCCTCTCCAGTTTGCGTGTGTAACTTAAAATACACAGCTACCACAAATAGACGCAGATATTGCCCTTGTTTGCGCCTCGACGATAAAGTTTGCCCGACAAATAGGAATATCACCGGTAGCATAATGTATAAAAGGTCACTGTACTATGCTTAGTCTCTTCACTACAGCAAGCAACGTACTCAGAAGACGACATACGCAAGGAATCGCTTTGCCCTGTCTTGGATTTTGCACTCAAATCTACATTTTCGATAAGGTACTGACGTCTTTTTTTTTACTCTGCATGCACACCATATATTTTTGAAGTTAATTTTGCTAGTCGGGAACTAAAACTGCCAGGGTTATTTCATTGCATTTTTACAGTTCAACAATCCCTTGCCAAGTTAAAGAAACATGTCTGGAGCATCCTCTCCACTTTCTTCTTAAAAAGGCATCCGGTTATTGAGTTATGGTAACCAGCTATTGTAAGTGAGGCAAAATGTTTTCAACCATTTTTCAGGATTTTTGTTCTCTTGGAAATCTTTGGCATAAGCTATTACTTCACAGTACAACACAACAAAATTCAGTTTGTTTGAGATGAATGTTATTACTTGAGTGGTATAAGACTAAAATACTGAGGGCTACCTTTTGATGAACTAGAATTCCACTCCGGGCGAGGAATAGCAATACTACTGATCGGTTTATGCTACGTTAGTTTAGAACGCCAACCCCTTATGTTCCTTTCCGATTCGGGTCCACTGAGGACTACAACAATCGTACAGTGGCGAAATTTGCTAACATGTTGGCCTCTAGTTTCTAGGATAATCACAACAGCTTAAGGCCATTGTCTAGTTTAGGTGCCAGCAAAAAAAGACAATTTAATTATTTATAGTCGTATTTGGAAAGTGACAGTTGCCCATTAGGAAGAAAGGAAGGCTATAAGGCTGGCGAGGGAGCATTTCTTGTGGCTAGCTCCTATTACCTTGTGCATAATGAAATATAAAAGTACTTGTCTGAAATCAGATCTTTGTATGGATCAACAGGTGTAAAGTGAGAAGCAACCCAAGAGCAAAATGAAGCAAACAAGGTGCATTACTCTTCTTTCTGACAATGTTCAAAGTATCAAATTCCCACCAAAGTTTTTAATAAGTTTTCAGTCGAAATAAATTGAGAAATGAAGAAGCCCAGCTGGAATCTACTCGAAAGGGACCAGTGGGTTAAGGATAAAAATCACAATTTACTTCTCTCGAATCGTATAACTACAAAAAAAAAACGATCATTGTTTAAATTTGGTTCGTTGCAACTTCTCGAGTTGCCAGAAACTTCCGCAATAAACGGCACTCTAAGATATGATCAGAAATCTATGAAAGGTCTTGCTGTTTTTGGGTCAATCTTCGAAATATGTAATTACTTTGTGCTATTTAACAATTATTCGTCGAAGACGAAGTAAATATTGGCGAATATTTACCGAGGCGAAGGCGAGGTAAATATTCACCAATATTTACTGAGCCTGAGGGGAATAATTGTTTTAGTTAAATTTTGACATGTGGACATCAAAAAGTAAAGAAAAACGAGCTAAACTTGACAAACAACACACGAAAAAAGTACCTTAGCTTAACAGCCGCATCTTGAAATGATATATTCACCGGGCAGAGCGGTGAACATAGCATTAAAATTACACTAAAGGTCATAGTTAGAAGACATTAATTGTTTGAAGATAGGTATTGAGAAGGTAGTATTAACTTGGCACTTTCAATGTTTCCCCTTTTCAGCTTCCTTCTCGGGATTCTACTAATCGTTGGCGCGTATCAAGTCCGGCAGGCGTTGTCTTCTATAGCTGGTAGAGATTTACTAGAGACACTTTCGTTACCAAACTGCGATAACTTCTATAAACGGTTAATATGTGCCCAGCGCAAGTATCGCACATTTGACGGGACATGCAACAACCTGTGCAACGTCACCCTTGGATCCATCTTTCGCCCACTGCGACGATTGGAGACCTTAGCCGAGCCTACGGATTATGAACCAGGCTTCGAACCTCGACGTGTAGCAGCCAATCCCAACAGAAATCTCACAAATGCTAGGCAAGTGAGCGTAAACGTGTTTCAGGCTAATAATGGTAATATCAACGGGACCCCTCCGGCTTTCACCCACCTGACAATGACCTGGGGACAATTCCTAGATCATGACATTACCTTGACCGAGCTGGAAGAGGCAGATTGTGGCAGCAACCAAAATGAACCGTGCCCACAAAGACCTGGATGCATTGGAATCGACATCCTCCCCGGCCAAGTCCCCAGCCAAGAACTGAGATTTAACCAAAGTGTACGGTGTATTAACCTTAGGAGGTCAGCTAGAGACGGAAATGGGGATCAGGTTAGTGAAATTTTGTTTTCTTGCAGAAACCATTAGTATTAAGAAAACGATTGTTCTTGATGAAGTTGAGACCGCGTGCAATCCAGCAGATTGAACGAGCTAGAGGCTCATAAGGGTCGGCGCTTAGATGTGGTTTCTGCAGCATACAGCGTTTAGGAGCATTACAATGACTGGCCACTGGACGGAATGAAAGTCCATCGCACGAGTACCCTTAGCATTTTGTCAGGTTGCCTTAACGGTTCTCTGGACCTCACTTGTACACCTGGGTAGAGAAAGGCAGTTTAAAGAAAAAACGTTCTTGTACAGGAAGACAAAACTGTGGAGCGACCAGCCGTGAAATACCGAACGTCTAGCCTGAGAAAACAGCCGAAAGAAAATTCTAACCAATCAGTATGGAATCAGTGTGGAATTTCTGCGCTCGTTACTCAGACGTCGTTTTTCGAGAGCTCAGGTGGCAACCGAGTGAAACGTCGGCTGTTTTCTCAGGCTACCGAACGTCCGATTGAAAGTCCAACGTGCTAACTTCTACTAACACCATCGCAGTGTTAAGGAACGTAAATAAATAAGACAATACAAATTTTAATGCCAACTCACGTAAATCTCATTTTCCCTTGTATTGCAGGTAAACATAATAACCTCTTATATAGACGCGTCACAAGTGTACGGGTCTAACATCTACTTAGCAAAGAGGCTTCGTGCAAAAGGGGGACGTCTGGATGTTCGCCCGTTTATAAACTCAGGAGGGGAGCCTATTCTTCCACCTGATCCAGAAACTTTCTGCAGAACTGTTAACCCACAAAACGAATCGTGCTTTCTTGCTGGTGACGTTCGATCAAATGAAAATCACGGTAAGAGACATTCCTGTTAACTGGATAAATACTTGCATGTGCCAATAGCGGGTCCATTTAGTTGGTCATGATAGAGGTCAAATTCTCATCCCAACCCCACTTTTTGCAAGATTCGATTCGAGTTTAATGCGGACGTAATATTTCCGGCCTTGTTGCGGTTACCGACGAAGATTTTAATAGGTCCCTCCTTGCAGCCTGTAAACTGAAAGCACACTCCTCTGCTTTAGCTCTGATATTTCATTTCGTATATCTCCTTAAAACTCATATGATGTCCATCTCACATCTTGACAAGCCTTTGTCGGTCTTTTAGGCCTTGACAGCGCATTCCAGACCGACCTGGCAGTCTAAATCCAATTACTTTTCAGAAGTTTCTTTCCTTTTCCTCCTCGCTTTATGATCACTCTATCATAGATATCAATTGATTTTTACCCAACCCATGAAATAGGTCACCATTTTAATATATCATACTATTCCCTAATTCTCAGATTGTGCTATCATCCGCAAGGTATTTAAGGTGGAAATAAGTACATGTATATTTAGTATCTTGGTAAATAAGGTGCCAAACTTTTTGTTTTAAACCTGATTGTGTTGATCGACAGCTCTGACAACGATGCACCTCTTGTGGGTTCGCGAACACAACCGCATAGCCACAGCTCTACGTGTATTGAATCCAACATGGGGTGATGAGAGGTTGTTTCAAGAGACGCGTAAAATTGTTACTGCAGAGATACAGCATATCACCTACAATGAGTGGCTTGCAGTTCTCTTTAATATAACCGTGGTAAGAGTTGTCACGTGATTAGTATCTTTCTAATCATTTGACCCACGACGCAACTGTTTCTAGATTACTGTGGGATTGAAGGCGAAAACAGTCGCTGAATGACACGAATTTTTCTACCCTTTCAATCTGGGTTTTGCGAATTTCTCAGAAACGATCCCAGGAAATAGCTGTAGCAAAATGTACGATCCTGAGAAATTTTTTTCATAAAAATTTACTGACAACCTAATGGCCCTTGAAAACAGCTGAAATAAATATTTTGTTTGTGTTGTTTCCAAACTTTTTAGTATTTCATAAAATACATTTGCGGTTCATTGAAGCCCTAAAATTAGATCCCTCCAAAAGATTTCGGGCTATAGAAATCTAATAGTTCCAAAACAGAAAACAACATAAAGCCAGACTTTTTAACACGTCTTAAAGGTATCCGCCAGCCAAAATAGGTAACAACAAACATGAAAACGAAAATTCCGCCGAAATACGTTGCCAATCAAACAAAATAATTCTCTGTAGAAGAACGAATTGAAATTCAAATTTCCGAAATATTTAGCGGCGAGATTTACTCACTTCAGTTGGTATTAAGCTTATATTTTGACCGGCAACCGCCAAAAGGTTGCCCCGGGGAGACGCGTTATCTCAACCAGAAGTGTTTACAAGGGAAAAGTTGTCCCCTTTGCTAGGGTAGCCATAGCACGTAGATAAGGCACTCTAAACGCTAGGGTAAACCTAGCTACCTTGTAAACACGACAATGCACGACAAAGAAGAAATGCATGTGCAAGTAGTATCTCTAGCACTAGATTCACCCAACTTCCTTGTAACCCGCCCCTTATCTGTTGGATGAATTACAATTCTGAAACGGTGGATTGACATATAACAGGATCGCTACAAACACCTTATAACAGAGCCTTAACATTTATGTTTACTCTCTTATTACAGAGGGAAAGAGAAGGTCTTTTGTTGGAGCCACCTGGTCAGTTCTTTGAAGGGTACGACCCTTCAAAGAACCCAGAAATGATCAACAGCTTCTCTACAGCAGCTCTGAGGATGGGCCACACTCTGATTCGCAACACTTTTGTCCTGTTAAACTCTCGGTTTGGAGCGCAAGGATTTAGCCAACAGTCCATACCAGTTAGGGATTTTTATAACCCAGCAGTATTTTTCCGAGAGGGAAACAATCCATACGGAGGGATTCTGCTAGGACTAGTCGGACGACTAGCTCAACAAGTTGATAGGTAAGTGTAAGACAGAGATATAGAGGTTCACATAATGTTTATGAACTTCATTTGTTCCTAAGATTCGTTGTGAAAATAATAAAACTGATAGAACTGAATGGAGGGAGAAGAAGAAGAAGAAGAAGAAGACGAAGAAGAAAAAGAAGAATTTAACAAAAGGACGACATGAAAACGTCGTGATTCTTAAGCAATAACTAAAATTCGAAAGATTTACCTGATTAATGCCATAACGAAGTAACATCACTTTTTCTAAACAACAGCTAAATTTGTTTTTGTCAGAGCATGTCTCGGCTCTAGGGTGGGAGAGGCAGAGTTTTGATAACCTTTAAATGTAGAAGATTGAATTGAATGAATGTTAGCTATAGACGGTCTAAGTTTCGATTTGAATTATACATCGCTGCTAGAACACCAAAATAACGTATAACAAACTGAATGTTTTTTCATACAGTATCTTCGTTACTGCCGTACGAGAGGGACTCATTTTTGAGGGACCAACTTTTGATGGCACCGTTGGTGACCTTCCTGCCATAAACATTCAACGTGGCCGAGATCATGGCTTACCAGGCTATGTCAAGTTCCGTGAAGCTTGCGGTGCAAGACCGGCTAAGTTTTTCCCTGACCTTTTGGACACAATATCACAGGACCAGATAAACAGACTGAAAAGGGTTTACGCCAATGTCGAAGATATCGACTTGTTTGCAGGCGGCATCAATGAGTTCCCAACACAAGGAAGCGTGCTTGGATTCACCTTCACCTGCATTATAACGCAGCAGTTTAAAGATTTGCGCGCTGGTGACCGCTTTTGGTACGAGAGAGACCAACCAACCTCGTTCACAGCTGGTCAGCTAGCCCAGATACGAAAAGTAACGATCGCTCGAGTAATATGTGACAACGCCGACGGAGTAGAGCGCATACAGAGAGATGCTTTCTTACGAACAACCAGCAACAACCCTAGGGTGGACTGTGATAATCTGCCTTTAGTCGAGTTGAACGCGTTTAAAGAAGGTAAGAGTCTTTTTTGATATATGAATTGACCTTGTCATTAAAGATGTGTTTATTGTTCATCGTGGTGTAAGATAGGTAAGATGAACGTTTATTCATTTGTCTCACGATGGAATCGCTTTGAGTTGTTGATCGCGACGTTTCGACTGCAATACTGCTAGTCTTCATCAGGCGATGAGGTCAATTGTTTACGGCTTGCTCGTACACAAACCTCCGCAGTTTCGGAACACGCTAACGAAACGGGGCATCTTCCTATTTGGAAAGAAGTTAAGTTTATTGATCGTGACCCTCATTGGTACACACGTAGGGTCAAAGAGGCTATCCATATAAGACTTCATCCTAATGACATCAATAGAGATAGCAGAGTCGAAATTCCAGAAACTTGGATACCTACGATCAGAAAGCACAACAGCCGACCAACTACAAAACGGACCTGTGAGGGAACAACATCTAATAGTCGGAATAATAATGAGGATCGAAATGCACCAATAGCAGCGAACCATCATGCTACAAATAACGACACGTAAACAATTGACCTCATCGCCTGATGAAGACTAGCAGTATTGCAGTCGAAACGTCGCGATCAACAACTCAAAGCGATTCCATCGTGAGACAAACGAATAAACGTTCATCTTACCTATGAATTGACCTTATGCAAGAATGGCTGTTCTTGTTTTGTGTTTTTTGGTGAGGTTACAAAAGAATTCGATGGAAAACAAATGCAGTGTACGAGTGTACATAATTTTCCCACTTTCATTTCTTCTCAACATCTCTTCTTATTAAAAAAAAAGTCTTTGGACTTCCTCTGAACGGTTTAAAGGCTCCATATTTTTAATGAACTCTACAAGTCCCTATAACCTGGCCTTAGCTAGGCGTACGGTGCTCTAACTCTGTGGTGATAAACCTTGACTTGATCTTTAAATTAGACCAAAGCAAATGGATTCTCTGTTGAAATATTACGTGCGGGCCGCGAGTAGATTCTAGTGACGTTTAAAGGGATTTTAGGGCATTCCAAGTGTAAGGAGCGTAATAATAACCAAACAAAGATTGTGCATTGGCATTGATCTAAGAATATGATAGAAACTAGAAAAGTTATGTGCATATCGTTATTTTTGAAACAAACAAACAAGCAAACAAACAAGTAATCAAACAAACCGTAAATTGCATTTATCAAATCAGCCTTTCAAGGATTTTCCGATGACAGAAAAATTGCTAAGACCTGTGACTATGATCTAAGGGAGGTATTTAAATTCCCCTATGAAAATGATGGTAAATAACGTCGTGTTTTTTTTTCCTTTTTTATAGAATCAGATGCATCACAGGGTGGAGGAAGTGAATCAAGTGCGTCTGTCAGCGCTTGAGACATTCCCTGGTTTCCCTCGTAGTTGAGACTGGGACATGCTAAAATATTTTACTTTAAGAACACGTATTTGTTGTTATCTATCTTCAACAAGTCATGCATATTTTAGTAGCAAACTGCCTCTTCGGCATTGTTTCAATTCATTTCGCCTGCTGGTGTGAAATGAACTACATATTTTTGTCTTGTCGGCCAGAGATGTTAAGGGGTTACGCTTAGAACGAGGAGTAAGAAATCGTTTATTACTTATTTCGCTTTAGTAAATTTGCATTCAATTGATTGCAATCAATCAATCAATCAATCAATCAATCAATCAATCAATCAATACGTTAAAGGTTTTTCTTCTATATGTAGATGATCAATATTGTTGCAATAATGATGACAGGGATAGATCACTGAATAATAAAGTGCATCCCAAGAGGTTGTTGAGTTTGAAATTTTGTTAGCTTTGTTGAGTTTGAAATTTTGTTAGCTTTGTTTCTTCCAGGACAAAGTTTCGTCTAAAAGAGGGCTTTTTTATTTGTTCAGTCTTGATACGAAACAGGGAAGGGTTTTGAGCTCCAGGTGACGCCTCCCTTCCCCGCCCTCCCATCTCCCCCCCCCCCCCCCCCTCGACCTGTCAGCAGTCAGTCAATAGGAAATATAACTTCTCACGTTTATCACTGGAATACAAAATGTGATGAAACAGGGCATCTCTGCCCAGGCAAACCTAACAGAAAAAGCTACTTCACTGAATAATCAACCCCAAGTTTTATCATTCATCTAGAATCGAACTTGTGATAAACAATAGAAAGATGATCGGCTGATACTGTAATTAATTCTTCGCTTAACTGATTTTTCGCGTCAAAGTGATTGACCTGTTTTTAAAACGGAGTCGAACGAAACTTTTGTTGTTAGTTTGTGAACTGACACTGATTGGCATACCACGGAGCTAGAGCAAGAGTTTACTCTTTTGATACCTCTTGGCTATAATCGACTTTATTCGCTAACGTGTTGGAAAAATCGTTTTTACTGTCTGTTAGCTTGCTCGTGTCACGATTCGCATGAGAATGGTCGGAAGCCCTCGTAGTCCACGTAGGTCTAGTAATAACAAGAGCCACTTTTAGCTCGGGCAAAAAAATGTATGTGATGTGTGAAAGAAAATAGATGGACTAGACTTCAAATCTTTTCCCAGGACTTCAAAATGTTTTATTTCAAAACATGCTTCTTAAAGGCTAAGCAAATGGTTGATTGTCATGTGATACAAAACTTCGCACTTACTCTTAAGTCAAGTCCAAATGAGTCCAGACAGTAAGGAAAAATTTCCCGTCAGTTGAAAACCAACCACGCGATAAAGGAGAACACATCGTATGAAACGCTCTTCCCTTTGCCGGAATGAACGTTAACATTTACTCCGATTCAACCACAAAACCTAAACGAGGGTCGTAATAATGCTTTAACTAAACAAAACACGAAAAATATAGGAGTAATAAAATTTCCAGACTAAATCACTGTTTTCGTAAATTTTCAGTCAGCACGAACACAAAATAATTACCAAGTATTGACTTACATGTTTGGAATTGGAACTGGTTTTAGACAGGAATGGCGTTCCAGATAAAGGTTGGTTTTTTCTTTACGCAATCGACCTCAAAACTGAATAGTTAATGACAAAATTAATAGTTAACGACAGAATACTTTCGTGCCAATACACTTGAGTGCCAATTTGCAGAGAAACTCTTCGTAAATCCTGACAAATTTGGTGTCAAAATTCTCCAAATTCATTGTATATTGTGAAACCGGAGGTACATTTAGCGTTGTTCAGATCTAGTTGCTTTTGAGCCTGCTTACGAGACAAGATTCGCCGGTGTTTGCTTCATCTAACACACATATCTGCTAAATTACGCTCACTTTGCTTAATGTCAGTTAAGCCGGTTATAACTAAAATGCCTTGCACTAATGAGGGAAGGAACTCGCAAGTAGAAAACAGATAGCAGGTCAAAAAAGCAAAAAATTTACCTATTTTTCCCCGCATTTCTGTGTCATCTTGCCTGCCGATTCGACGAGGAATGCCCCAAGCTGAGCGTTGATGAAAAAGTCGCTTGTCTGTTCCCACGTGCGTTGGCCGACTGCTTGGCGAGAAGCCCGAAAATTGTCCGAATATATAAGAGGGTCCAGTCAATAGGGTTCTCAGATCCCGCCATCCCGCCTATTTTTTCCTGTTAATCCCGCCATCCCGCCCTTCTTTACGTCGAAATCCCGATCCCGCCTAAATTTTTAAATAGTTTTCTACTTTCATAATGAAAACCTCACATACCTTTATTCAAAGGAAAGACGACAAGTAAACACGTTTTTATGGTTGATCTAAAATTAAATATCGCCACTATAAATGACCGTAAAAAGTTTTTCGTTTGTGCTCTTCTGTTCTAGACCTGTTTTACCTTTTTCTTGTCCAGGTATGAGTGAAAGGTAAAAATTGACAAAGATTGTTTGCTACGATATTCTGCCTATTCTCGGTCCTTCCTTTTTTTGGAAGACAACCTACTGAGTATGTAAGTGAAATGGTGGTTGTTCAAGTTGTGGGGTAGCAAGCGCGCCTTGGGTTTGATCTGAAGGTCGGCGTTTCCGTAGAGACAAACGTTTTTCCCACAATGTTTCTCTATGTAAATCCAGCTGTATATAAATGGGTTGTGTCCTTAGACAAGGCTAGGGGCACAAAGGTCATGCAAGATCGGTCCAGTTATGAGGTATGCAAAAATGAAATGTAACAAAAGATATATAAAAGTGGACTCACCTAACTCACAGTTTATTTTGAAGCTTTCAGCGTCTTTATATTACTCGCTTTCAGTAAATTTCTTCTCGGAAAGGTTTTTTTTTCAAAGAGAGGCATTCTTGCTCGCACTCTTTTCATAATATATAGCAACAAAATTTATGATGCCGAATTCCTCGTTTTTGGCTACCGCCAAAAACTGTTGCGTGGCTAGACTAACCATAGCTGATAATAGCTGCTCCAACAAACGCTCAATCGGAAAGGGTCGGAAAAGTTAAGAACGCAGACGAGGCCAAGAAATGCAACACGACATGTGACTTGATACCTCTTTCCGAAATCAACACAAAATATCACAGAAGGACTCATATTAGCTTGACATGCAGGCTACTCTTCCTTGATCAATTCATTACTTGAAAGCCGACACACTTCATTCACAAAAGATCCATTTCTATCAGCCTGAGCTGGTCAAATCATGTAGTCTCGTAAAAATTAAAATACCGTATCCCGCTACTTTCCCCTTGCGATTCTCGCATCCCGACCCCTTAATAACACAGAATCCCGCTCCCGCTCTTAATTGAAATTCCCGCTTCCCGCTCCCGTTTTCAGCTCTCATCCCGAATATCGCCACATAGCCAAATCCCGCATCCCGCCAAACCTATTGTGGACCCTCATATAACATTTCAAATCATATGGGCTCTTGCAATCCTCGATTACCAACGACATGACCTCGGCACAGCTACGTGTACCTTTGCTGACAGTTCGCTTGTATTCGTCAGAACAATTAAAGGAAAATCAGAGACCTTATTTTGGGCCTGCGCATTATGAGCAATGTAATTTTCTGCGCGAGATGCAGAACCAAGCTCTTACGTTGCCCGAGCAACAAGAAAACCTGTGGTTTATCAAAGACGGCCCTTACGAGCTGGAGTTAATTTGCGAGCCACTAGAAATAAAACCTCCAAATTTCCCTACAGTCCTCATATTTTCAGCTTTAAACTCCCACCTGACCTCCCTAGCAAAACAATCAAAACTTAAATCGTGCATTTATTTTATAGCCACTGGCAACAGTACAGAACAAAACCTCAAAATTTTCTAGGTACACAAGAAAAATATAACATGTATAAGTTCACATATGAGAGACTCTAACAAGCAAATTTAGCGAGGGTTCGTTATCCTGAGTATTCATTTTCAAAAACTTATTACACTTTTTACGGTTTTCAATTTTAGGATTTCCGCATAATGGACAAAATGAATAGCTTACGTATGTTGTTTTCGCTTTACTGTTTTTCCCTTCTTTATACGATCATACAACATCATTTACACGTACTATTTCAATGGCCTATTAGTACACAGTATTAGTAGTAATATTAGTAGTTAAGACAATCTCCTAAACAGGGGCCAACCTAGGAAAAATCGTGATCTTTTTTCTATAACACGAGTACCGAAGGCGCGGACGTCTGGGGGAATCCCAGAGCAAATCTGATCATCTGCGATCTCTGAATTGATCTCGAATTGTGGTCATCCGCGAACCACAAAGTTGTTCCCAAAATGCGGACATTACATGAAATATCGTACACTGTACGTCGTACGGTCATGTGACGTCATGACCATGATTTATAATGATCGCATGCTCTATGAGTATGGTGCCCCGCTCTGCAGGCTTTTGGCCCGCAAATCACCTCCGCTATAACACGCAAAATGTTTTGCGTCAAACTGTCAGACTGTCAAACTGTTAAATACTGATTTAATATATTAATAAAACGTTAATCGAAAACCTGCTTTCAAATATCATTATTTCAACATATGTCATTATAACAACATTGTGAGGCAATGCAATATTAGCAAAGTGATTTGACATGTTATTTGTGTTCCATGTAAAACGAGGAAACAACACAACAAATCATTGAAGGCACACACTAAACCAAAAACAAACACCTTACAACTTGAAAAACTATATTTTGTTTTGCCTAATTATTGTGGCCAGGGAAAATAATTTCGAAGATTAAAGACAAATTTCATAAGATATGAACGCGTTCTAAAACGTTCTACTGAAGTATTTCGATTGCACATTTATAACCGTCATTTTAAGGACAAGATTTCGTCTTGTTGAGTTTAAAGCAGTTCTGGGAGCTCATTCGGTAGCATAACACGGTGTCAGTAATATAATAAAGTAGCCTAAAATTTCCCATGAATTGGTACCGTTTTGCAACACTATTCTTTATCGTCTCCCTCCACCAAGTTTTTGCAAAATGCCAACAGACAGCACAGCAGAAGAAATTAAACTTCCTCAAGCAGTAGGGCTGTTGTGACGTTACATTCAAACTCTTCAAAACTTAAATTTGCACCTTTCTCTCGGGTTTACATGCAATGCCTCAATCGATTACGTGCTGAAAACCCGATCCGTAGGATGACAATTTGGTGCGGGTTAGTTTTTGAGCCTATACAGTAGATCACAACTGCAGGAGAATACCACTGGCTTAAGGTGGTCTTATACTTAAAAAGGTGATGTTCGGTTGCAAAAGTCACTTTTTTAAAAGGCAAAATTGTAATTTTAAGTCTGAAATGAAATAACCTCACCCGATTTCCAGCATTAAAGCAGTGGAATTTAAGAAATATAATCAGCAGTATGTGACTTTTTCCATAGCAACAATTGTTTGCCGTTATTAAATGCTCACAAACAAACCCCAATAAGAACATTCCCCCCCCCCCCTTACCCGCCTCTCTGTAAAATGGTATCTGATACTACTGAGTCCTGAGGTCCGAGTTTTAACCGACACTGAAAACATGACCTAGACGGATCTCACAGAAACGATGGTTTTTGCATCTAATTACCATTCAGCTGTATTTTAGTGTGGGAACTTTAATTTGACAATAGTTTTAGGATAATTAGCAACGGATAAACTGTGTGTAAACTGTGGATAAAAAATCGGTCCCCTTAGAGCGATTTTCGTCGGACCATGAAACAGTTTCTAGTAGTTAGTGTCTAATAGTATCTATTAAAGTGTATTAGTCTAGTCTAATCTTTAGATCAGACTACAGTCTATCAATAGGTCTAATGACTAGGTCTATTCATGACAACAAACCCTTTTGTCTAAAAACTCACAAGTTTATTGTAATTCAGAACTGTTCAGGATTACGTTAATAAAATAATTACTGGTCCAGCTTGCTTGAGTTCATTGCTTTCGACACTTTATTCTACAGAAGCACTCTTCAAGATCGTTGGTAAAAGTGTCTTACGTTCAAGAAACCAGGGGTGAAACGAGCAATTGCTTTTGCTTGTCCAAAGACCATTTCGATGGGATTTAAATCATAACTATAGCCTGGCAGTTTAACAAGAGTAATGTTCTTTCTAGCTAAAATTCTGCATAATACGATTTCATTATGTACACTTGCATTATCAGCCACCAAATAACTGTTCGCGGGCAAGAGTGGCAGCACTTGGTTCTCTATTACATCAGTTATTAGATCTGCCGTGAAATTTCCTTCAACTGGAATTGCCTGCAAGACTCCCTCGTTAAATCCACAAACACCTAGAGTCGAAAACTTTCCAGCTCGTGCTCTGCTTTTCTGACGAAGGACCGGACATGCAAATCCTGAGTCTGTCCTTCCATATTCACGCTCATCAGTCTCGCAATTAAAGTGTGTCTCGTCGAAAAAATAAACTTTAGCTGGGTCAACAGTCCTTCGCCATTGAAAAAAAAGTTGACGACAATGGAGATTGTAGGGTGTCATCCTTTCCTGAGCCACGTGAATGCATTTCTTTCGAGTGATGCGGAGCCTTATGAACAGTTTCGCTATTGATGCTATAGATGGAACATCGCCGGGAGCCAGATGGAAATCGCTCGCAAGTATCTGTTGCAGCTCACGAAGGTAGAGAGTGGGGTACATTCTGACAAGAGCTTCAAGATATGCTGCCTTCCACCATGTCATTTGTCTTGGACGCACATTATTGCGTACCGAAGGTATCAATGTTGCCCTTTGTTGAAATAATCGCACATATTGGTCTACACAATTGTAGGAAACCCGACAAATTCTTGACGTGTTAGCTATGGACAACGTTTCCAAAAACGTCACAATGATCTGAAGTCGTTTTTGTGTCGGGTAAGAGCTTCCAAAACGGTAGCAACCGTGGTTCTGGTTTATACGCCACGACATTCTAAAAATTAAATGTCATGTTTTGAATCATATAAAAACAAATACTCGAATGTATTTGTGAATGCATAGAGCAAACAATGGAGGGAGCTAGAGGCAATTAAAAAATACAATGAAACTTGTGTTGCACGTGCAACATATCATAGATGCAAATAAAATTTATTGTGAAGATTACACGTTGGGGATTTTGAACAGTTTGTATTCAGTCGCACCGTGTGTACCACACATATTTGCTTTAGTATGTCGGGGAGGACATGTGGTAAATGCCGCTTACACGGCCAAGTCGAGCTGCTAAAAGGACATAAAAGAAATTGTCCTTATGCAAACTGTTCCTGCCCTAAATGTGCAAGTCACGAGCACCTCCTCGCACTTCGAATGACAGATCGTCATTCGAATGAGGACAAGGGAAAACGCTGGGGCACTAACCTGACGCAGTCCTGCACAGCAAAGAAAGCAGAAGACCACCAAGCTGTACGGTTTCCAGAAATGACCGCTCAAGTGGATAGTGAACCTATGTTTGCTCTGAAGGTGGCAAATTTTGAAGCAGCAAAGAAGGCAATGGAGAAAAGCAAGCCAAAGTCAGAGCAAAGGAAAGGTAAACATGTTTACAACGACTAACTATCCCGGCTTAAAATTAAGGCGTTGAGTATTTCAAGGGGATTTTTGATCTTCTAGAGGACCTCGTCACTATTTTACTCCGGTACCGATACAAATTCAAGCTTTGTAACGGAGGGGGACATTGGGGTTTGCGGGATTACGGTTCTGAGCGATTTTTCTTACGGTTTTACGGTATTTTCGATTCACAACTGCGGGATTGCGGTTTCATCCAGTACGACGGTACGCGTTATTTTAGCATTTTGAGCAGGTGTGTTCGGTAAAATGTCTAATTTTGTACGGTATTTCGGTGAGGGAATTTTCCTTACAATGTTAGTAAGAGAAGGAATTTTGCGCAAGTTTCGGTGCGGTTTTCGGTAACCTGCGATCAGGCGAATTATTTCGCGCTCTCATTTACTCTCTGTCTTTTTGTGGTCGCGCGAAAAATCCCGTAAGAGAATGTAAGGAGCGTGAAAATTTGGCCTGATCGCAGGTTAGGTTTTTGGTATTTGAGAGGATATCTTGCGGTTTTACGGCACGGTTTTGGAGACCCCCAGTGTTCCCTCAGTAAAAGAAATGAGTAAACGGCATGTAAATAGGCTATAACCCAGCCTATTTGTATTTGCATACTTGTCTGTGTTCAAAATAGTTTTAATATTGTCTGTGTAAGATTAGACCTATTTCCCTAGTATAAAATTGAAAAATGTTGTAATTTAATTACAATTTCAGCTAAACAACAGGAGCAGCTTGAGAAACACCGGCACCTATACAACAGCATTAATTCGTATTCACAAGAAATCGCCGCCACAGTGAAAGACCTCAACCCGGTGACCGTGTTAAAAACGGCAATTCAGTTGCACCAAAGACAGCCCAGACGAGAGAGACACCTCGGCGCGTCAAGCACTGCGACAGTCACTACTTTCTCCCCAACGGCTCAAGCACATCCGTCCCCTTCGCCAGTTGTTCCGACTCAGCAGCACTTTACTCAGAAGTTGGAAAACTTGAAAAAGGTCTTGCCATTCGCAAATGAGGTAAAATTAGCCTCCCTTCTTGCTCGAGCACAAGGGGATATGGATGCAGTCGTTCAAGAAATCTTGGACTCGTCTAACGATCCGGAAGTTGAGCACACTCACGATGCAGCAGGTGAAGCGGAGAATCTAACAATCATCGACCTTACAGACCCGGCCGATGACGAGAAATGCTTCACCGAAACCACCACGGCAAAGTCCGCAGAAAGAATCAAGCAACTGGCGAGCATGCCAGTTGAAACAGCAGCATTGAGAGATATTATCAAGACCGTCGAAGAAAACGATGCAGCGAAAGCTAATTTTAATTTATATTCTTTTCATAAGCCAGAGAAAAGTGCAACAAATGTAAATGTTTTCACAAGTATGGAAGAGAATAGATATTCGCAACAACTCTCGACCATGCAGCATGTAAACCCGCGTGAGTGCCCTTACTGCTTTAAAAGTATTTCCACTGACCAACAAGGCAGTTTTTGTAACTTCTGTGGAGGAATTTTCCCAAAAAATTACACGAGGTGGTAAAAATTAATGTCGCAACAAGTATCATATACATGTGCATTTCCGCTGTCGTAACATGACTCGAGAATCAGTAATAAAGGAAAAATAAACCACACGTTCACTGTATATTTGTGCTTGTCCATTTTGTGTTGTTTTTCTTGTGTTTTGATTTAGACTAATCTCCTTTTGGGAATAGAAGCTAATAGACCTCAGCCGTCCCTTGACTAGCAGCAACTAATTTGGCGTAACAGTATATACTTGTACAGTGACTGTTTCACGGTCCAAGGAAAATCGCTCTATCTTTAAGAATGTTTTTTCCCAATAACATAATTTCTTGAACTGAATGAACTATTAAGCAAGATATCTCCGGCGCATTGTAACCTAGCATGATTAAAGGACTTGATTTCCTAGGTCCCAAACCTAAAAAATGCTCCCGATCTTGAACTGCTTGTCAGTAGGTGAATCTTTGCCCTGTGGCACTTTCCCGGTCTGCCAACGGCTTGCTTCGCTCGCCGATTTTTTTTTGAGTTATTTCCCCCACCGCGCGCGCGGAGCCTGTTCACAGGCTACACTTTAGATTTCACATGTTTCTTGTTATAGATGGCAAAACCGTAAGCGTATGTTATGTAAAATTATAATTAGGTCATTAAAACCCGGGATTGCTAATATCACAAGTAAGAGGTTCTTTGGATACTAAATGGGTTTTATCTACATAAATAGGTAAACTCAGACAAGAAACTTATTAAAGGGGAACTACTAAAATAAACCCTGCTCAGACTATAGTCGTATTTTCAAGAAGCTGATCTAGTTAGTTTATCTTTCAATAGGGTTTTCCGATTTAGCGGAATCGGAAAGACTTTTTCCGCCTTGCTGGCTACTTGAGGATGAAAATGTGTTGTTGATTCAATTTGCACAATGCATTTTCAGTTATTCTTGTCCATTTTCTATTGAGATACTTGACAATAATAAAGCCTTTTTAAAGCAAATACAATAGGTTGCCTCGATTTCAAAACAATTCAAAAACTCATTAATAATTCATAAGCCCCATGAACCTATCAAATGAGCTCACGTGCAGTGACTTTATATCTAATTAAAAACACTCCTAATTAGTATGCGGTGTTTATCAGATATAAAGTCAGTGCATGTGACTTAATTATGAATATTAATTATCAAAACATAAACTGATACAAAAAATGGTGACTGAACATTTCATCTGATTCTTTCAAGTAATTTAATTACATTACACAGTGGATTTACGTTTTCAGTAGTCATTAAACGGCTTTCGCTATTCTCTTTGAAAACATCGTAAGTAAACAAAAGTGAAGCGACTATAACGTAACTTCAGTATCCAAGTGTTGAATTTTTGCCTTCACCTGAGACCACGTGGGTTCCACAGTTAATAAAAGAATCTGGTTATGAAGCTCAGCAAAGTCTTTTGTTTTATGTTTTCGTTACCGTTTTTAGCCTTGACCGTGCACAAACAACAATAGGTTTGAATTTTGTATGAGCAACGAACCAATAAAAATGTCACTGTTAAGTTATTCAGCCATAGGGTGCGAACGTAAACCAAAAGATTGTGCACGTTTGTTTGTTTGTTTGTTTTTTTCAGCACCTTTGTTTTGGCCTTTGAAACTTGCAAGGTTTCATAACCAGTCCCTCGAGTAACTATGGTGGGTCATTACAGGCAATTTACTTCTCGTCGTTCTCTGTCGCTCAACAGAAAAATCATACACCACTTACTCACTTACCAAGCGAGTTGTCTTTAAAACAGCTCTGTTTGGCGGGTTCCCCTTTTCTTCTTCAGAATTTTCGGCTCTCAAAACGTTTGACAAAAAGAAGCGATGTTGACTCCTTCGAAGCCAGAGCACGTATGAGACAAAAGATGTTTTTGTCGTATAACAATTTCTTCCTTTTCAAAAGCGCATTGGTTTGAACTCACTGGGGACACGCCCTATCGGTAAGTTTCGTGGGAGACAAAAGATATGTTTTTGTCGTATGCTAATTTCCAACTTTAACAAAAGCATCATTGTTATAAACTTTTATAGTGGGTGTTTGTTCCGAGGCAAGGCCGAGGAATTTTAGACCCGATAAAACACTGCTGCTCGTTTATTTAACATTACTTAGTTTCAAAAACTACGCAAATGAATTGCAAAACTGTACTTGTATGCATGTATTTCTCTTTAAAATATCACCACCCTTCAGTGCCAACGAGATGCACGTGAACCATGTTAGCAAGTCATCAGAACAGGTCGCCTCGCATTTTTAATGAATTTTGTTTATTTTTCTTCATAATTAGCACCAATAATAATCTAATTCAAGACATTTTAATATATTTTTTCAATTTTGAAGAACTCTGTTGGAACCCACATGTGCACACAACTAAAGGTAAAAATGGTGTCTGGTGTCGAAATACACTAGAAATAGATATTTTTCGAAATCCAATAGAATACTCGTAATGTACTCGCAATGACCGCGATGCACGATTGGCCGAACGTTGCCTCCTGTTGGGTGAGATGGAGTATATTGTAACTTCATATAGTTTATTTCTACATCTTCCTTGGTTATCTTGCCCCGTGAAAACAGTGTGTCAAATAACTGAGGTCAAGTTATCAGACCACAGTTAGAAAAAAACCTTCGTAGAACTCTCTCGTGAAAACAAGGCATTGGTCCCCATACTGCATACTTATACCGATTAAAATTATTATTTCTAAAAAGAACTTTCGAATTACCGAACGAATATAGGCTAGAAATCTGCATCCCTGCAAAGCTCTGACTGAACGACTTCTTCAGTATCTTCAGAGGTATTGAGATACCTCTACCGCGAAACCGGGAACAGAAATAATACTGATTAACTTAACTTATGCAATTTGTGCAGGCTCCCTGTTATGCAACAATGGACAAACTAAGTGATTTCAATGACATTTTCAATAGGCGGAAAAATGTGTTCCATTTAAGTGAATTTTCCGCTAAATCGGAAAACCCTAATACCATTTTTCGAACCAACATAATATAGCGGACTGATTTATAAAGGGTTTTCTTGCAACGTCACGACGGGCATGTTGGAGGTATAAAACAATAAAATTTTTCTCCTTTGGGAAATAGATTCTGTTTCTGTTTTTACGCAAAAAGTTTTAATTGTTTTATACGTCCAACATGGCCGCCGTTAAAACCCTCTATTAAGTTTTGATCTAGTAAGGGTTATTTACAGGAAACATAAGGGGTTATATACAGGAAACAGTTATGTTTGCGGAGTAAGGCCCCAGACAAAGCGAGTGAACAACATCCGTTGTTGAGTCCAACTTTGTACGATGTTGAACGAAGAAGCCAAACGATTGAAACATTTCGACTCAACATTAACATGAATTTGGCCATCCTGTGGAATGATGTTGAATATTGATGAATCAGCAACTAAGTGTTCCTGCACGTGCATGTGCTCAACACTGTTGCAGGTGCCAGCCTAACGAATTCATCATTGTTTTTCACATTTCAGAGCAAAATCCGGGGTGTACCTTCTATAGTGGGCTATACAGGGATGCCTTTTTAAAACTCGCAGTATACTAAGGGTTGGGAAAATTGCCATTTTAGTATATGAAAGAGTGGCAAAATCGGCCGCAAAGTGGAAGAAATGGTGGCTAAATCGAAGTATATGAAAGGGTGCCACATTTTGGCAGATTAATGACAAGGCGAAACGCATAAAGGCTTGCATCCTTTGAGCAACTGAGCCACGACGACTGAAAGCCCAGGAAAAACGTGACAATTATAGGAAATTCTCTTGTTTTGGCTTATCCTTGAAGTATAGGGAAGGGGTGCAATTTTGCTCTAGGTATATGAAAGGGTTATCGTCTTGGTAAAACCTCGGGGTGAAGCCTCCCTGTATACCTAGGCTTTTACCTGATGACTACAAGAAATGTTTATAGAACACTGCTTAAAGAATTAGAGAATATTTCACGTCGGCGCAAAGATATGAATTTTATTTTCGAGTGGTAAAATATTGTTTTTTACCACGAGAAAATAAAACTCATGTGTGCAAGCCGCTGTGTAATTTTCTAGACAAGAGGTTTTTGCCTCCGCAGGGTTCCGGCCCAGACAGCCGGAACCCGAGGAGGCACCCTAGGATCCCCTGCGTGTATGTACAGAGTGAGAAATGAAGGATTGTTGGTCCTATAGAGAGGAAAAATCTCGATTTTCATAAATGCGGCGCGCAAAGGATCAACAAATGCCCACAAAGAAGCAGCGAAGGTGAACTGCATAGTCACGTTCTTTCGATTTGCAAAAGACAAGCAAGTTTGCTGCAAAAATTTAAACCGAACCGCGAACGTCAAATAGATTTTTACAAGACCTGGGTAAACAGTACGGTAAATGTTGTTTTTAAATGTTGATTTGCCTTTTGTTTAGCTGATCGTTTGATCCAGATTTTTATGGTTTTTGCAATTTTTTTTCCAAAGCCGCTCCAATTTTGATCAACCGGTCGCCATGTAGGTCATGAAGTCATGTGAAGTGTCTGCAAAGATAACATGGGTGTGTACACGCACACAAGAAAATCGAAAGTTTTTGCTTCTAAAAGCAAATGTTATTTTGACGTGTTCTTTTTCCATGTTTCCTTGTCACCGCTGGGACCCTGGGACCCTGACTCTAGTTCAGACCATGTTCAGCTGTATTGTGCACCCCTATTCTAGACTAGACACCAAAAATCCCTACTCTATCACCACCAAGAAGTTCTTCAACCGAGGCACTAGATCGTCTGGACCTAAAAACTCTCTCAAAGAGACGACACTTCCATCGCTGTGTTATGATACAAAAATATCTGTTGGGGGAAATTGATTTTGAATTTGACTTCAGACGCAATAGTAGTTTTCATTCTTATCAAACTCGCAGAAGCAATGATTTACACCTTCCTCGCGTGCGTACCAGTTGGGGCAAGCGAACTTTCATTTATCAAGCCTCTAAGGACTGGAACAACCTAGACAATGACATTAAAAACAGCAAATCATTGTCTTCCTTTAAGGCAAAGCCTAAAACTTTGTAAATTATGCCCTATCTAATTGTTGAAGTATTTTAAAATTAGTTTTATATTGTGATATCAATTTTTATCTCTTTTCTTAGTTTTTAATTTTTTATTTTTATTATAATTTGTAGGGCCCCATTGAAAACCGCCAAGGCGAGTGGGCTCCCTTGATCAATATTATTATTATTATTATTATTATTATTATTATTATTATTATTATTATTATTATTATTATTATTATTATTATTATTATCCCAGACTCGCCGAGTGTCAATCCCTCTTCTAGACTAAAATCTTTATTTACCTGATACGTTTCCCATAAAATGATAGTCTATTCTACTAGATTAAAACTCCCTGACTTCTATTCCCTACCCAGCTTAAACTGGTTGAAAACAATACCCTTCACAGCGGCACATTCCCACATTACTTAAATATGGGCGTACTCCTCCCCGGGGCTGGAGTGCGTTTCTCAAAAGCCCCGACACTTTTCGGGTCAATTTCGGGTACGATAATTCACACTGTATCTTGTATACAAAGACGTTTCTAAGCGTGAAGCTTCGCTGTTAGTTAAACATTTCTTATCTTAAAGACATGTTAAAATGTCAAACAGCCTTGTAGAATGAGTGGATCATATTTTACAAATGGCTTTTTAGGGCTTTTGAGAAACGCACCCCTCTATAGTCTTCTCCGCCCATGATGAGGAGTGGGCTGGAGTGCGTTTCTCAAAAGCCCCGACACTTTTCGGGTCAATTTCGGGTACGATAATTCACACTGTATCTTGTAAACAAAGACGTTTCTAAGCGTGAAGCTTCGCTGTTAGTTAAACATTTCTTATCTTAAAGACATGTTAAAATGTCAAACAGCCTTGTAGAATGAGTGGATCATATTTTACAAATGGCTTTTTAGGGCTTTTGAGAAACGCACCCCTCTATAGTCTTCTCCGCCCATGATGATTGCTTAACGGAAAAGTTATACCATGAAATATGAGGTGTTTTTTTGGCTTGAAGCGCCGCAAAAAATAGGAACAATGAGATGAGCCCGGCCCAGCCTCAGCTAAAAACTGATGTTTTTATAAAAAGAAAAAAAAAGTTTTCTCGAGTTCATGCTGTAAAAGTAATGAGGGCGCGGGAGTGTAGTGTTTAGCGCGCTGGATTTCAAATCTGAAGGTCGGTGGTTCGAGGCCCAGTCCCTATCATGGTGTTGTTTCCTTAGACAAGAAACTTTACCTCACACTGTCTCTCTCCACTCAGGTGTATAAATACTGCTGGGGGTAACCCTGCGATGGACTAGCATCCCATCCAGGGGGGGGGGGGGGGGAGTAGCAGTAATCTCAGTCGCTTCATGCTACAGAAACGGGGATAAGCTCCGGCCGTGTGGGCCCCCTTGGCTCATGGGCGACTTTACCTTTCCTTACCAAAGCAAAGTAATACTCTCTTTTCCAGCGAAAGTTTCCTTTAAATTTTGTTTCAATCAACATAAACGTTACAAGAATTGTTAATGATCATGATAACCAAACGCTTGCAGGACTGAATAATAAGCCTGATGGAAATAATCAAATTGATCACTATCTTTTCTTTGTCTGGCACTCTTTACGTTGAGCATCCTTAAAAAGTAACGACAGCTTTTTTGAAATCACTTGAAATTTTGTAAGCTTTTGTTTCTCAACAGGTAGCAAAACATTAGACTGAATAAGAGTAGTTTGTGCCAAGCTTAAATGCTGGCGTGAAAAAACCGTAAAATGACTTGCACCACTGGCGAACACTATTAAAAAAAGACAGGTCGCTGTTTTATAGCTTACAGCAAAAGTCTTTACTATTTAGTCAGGCTGGTGCAACTTCAAATTTTGCGTCTTCTAGAAGTCTCTTTTACCAAGAAAACCAAAGGAATGTTTTAAGCACCAATGGACGCATCACCAGCAGACGCATTCGGTTCACTTTCTCCCTCCTCTGATTCTTCTATGAAAGAAAACACCAATAAAACTTGTTATTTAGGGTTAGTCTGTACACCTTTTTTGAATTGATTGAAATGATTGAAACTTAAATGCACGTTTAGATAATGATATAGTTCAAGGTAAAAAATTGAACTGAGTAAATATGTCTGACTCCAATTGAGCCCCAAATACTAGAGTAAGTATGGTAACTTTGTTTTCCTTTCTCCGTTAAGGTTTGCCCGTCATGTCTTTATCATTCAACCTGAAAACACCGTAAGGATATTTTCAGCATTAACTTACCAAAACAATGAGACGTTTAGTCCCGACTAAGCCTCAGCTCAAATATTAGACGTTCTAATGAAATAGAGTATATTGTATTTATAAATTTTACCTGTCAGTTATTATTAACTGCATACCTTTTTTAATTTGTCAATAATTTGCCCCAATCCTACTTCTTCATAACTGAACATTATGAAAACCTTTTTTTTTTTAATTGTCATTGTGATCTGAAAGATTTACGGGCTTTTGCTTTACAGATCTCAAGAATCTCGACATTTTTGGACCGCTTTTACCCCAGTTCGCAGTGACAATAAGGGTAAAATGCCGAAACGTTACGAAAACGTAGCATTCAACCAAAACCCACGCAACACCTTAATTTCTCAGGATTTTGGTCGTTTGAATTCCGGTGTTTTTGCGCCAATATCATTAAACAATGAGAGCCATTCTGATCTTGCGGTTAAGTCAATGCAAATAAGAAAAAGGAAGTACTGACTCTTACCCTCTTTAAATACGTTTAAGTCGACAAAATCCAAATCTTCGCAGAAAAACGCAGGATTGTTACCACTGGTGCTGGTTCTTCCTTCCATGGCTCTCTTCTGAATAAAAACCACACCGTCAGCATTGTCACATATTACTCGAGCGATGGTTGCTTTTCGTATCTGGGCTAGCTGAGCAGCTGTGAACGAGGTTGGTTGGTCTCTCTCGTACCAAAAGCGGTCACCAGCGCGCAAAAGTTTAAACTGCTGTGTTAGAATGCAAGTGAAGGTGAATCCAAGCACGCTTCCTTCTGTTGGGAACTCACTAATGCCGCCTGCAAATATATCGATGTCTTCGACATTGGCGTAAACCCTTTTCAGTCTGTTTATCTGGTCCTGTGTTATTGTGTCCAAAAGGTCAGGGAAAAATTTAGCTGGTCTTGCACCGCAAGCTTCACGAAACTTGACGTACCCCGGTAAGCCATGATCTCGGCCACGCTGAATGTTTATGGCAGGAAGGTCACCAACGGTGCCATCAAAAGTTGGTCCCTCGAAAATGAGTTGCTCTCGTACGGCTTCAACGAAGATCCTGAGAGAAAAAGAGGCTTATTTTTAGTTATGAGTGTTTCTAGGGATTCTAACCGTAATGTATGAATAATAATTCAAAAATAATAGTTCAAAACGAAAACGTAACAATTCAAGATGAAACTCCCGCTCCCCTTCCTCTCCTGTAACACCGAGACATATTTTAACGTGTTGTTTAGAAAAGCCAATATTACTCGTTGATCACTTCAATCTTTGGTTTCTGGTTACTGCCCACGCTTCATTACAGATATTAGGCCTGTTTCACATATCGAAGTTTTCATGTGCTGAATCTCATGCAACTGACCAAATGTTGTTGTCTTATCATTTTCTAACATGAAGTTTGAGAGCGAACGAGGTTTATAATATTATGTGAACCGTGATATCTTTGTCTGACACATACCTATCAACTTGTCTAGCTAGTAATCCAACCAATCCTATCAAAATGCCTCCGTATGGGTTGTTTCCCTCTCGGAAAAATACTGCGGGGTTATAAAAATCTTTAACAGGTATGAACAGTTGGCTAAATCCTTGTGCTCTAAACTGTCTGTCCAGCAGGAGAAACTCATTCCTAATAAGAGTGTGGCCCATCCTCAGAGCTGCTGTAGAGAAGCTGTTGATCATTTCTGGGTTCTTTGCTGGGTCGTACCCTTCAAAGGACTGACCGGGTGACTCCAACAAGAGACCTTCTCTTTCCCTCTGTAATAAGAGAGTAAACACAATTGTTAAGGCTCTGCTATAAGGTCTTCGTATAGACCTTTGTGCTCTTTTCGACCAACATCACAGTGGTGAAATGTTGGACCGTGTTTTATTAAACCACAAAGTAATATTTTATTTACGTCCTGGGTGTCTACCTTTTAAATGGCTATTTAGTCAACTGCAATTACGATAAAGACTACTCAATTTTTTTGCGAATTACAAAGATTAACAAGTTTTGGGAGGGATCTAATTTTAGTGCTTCTACTACAGACAGCAGGTTTAATTCACCAAGTTCAAAATTTTGGCAACAACACATTCTAATTTGTTTATTAGCTGTTTTCAAGTGTCTGCACCTTTTGAGAAGTTCGTGTATCGTGAAAATGGCAGTGAATTTTTTGATAGATAGTCGAAGTAAATTTGTGTGGAAAAAAGATTTGTGGACTAATAGCTTTTGCGAGATCTAATTTCTGTGGATCGTTTAACACTTCGAAAACTGACAACAGCGGCCGAGGAGTTCATCTCGTTCAGTGGTTGTTTTCAACTACAATCTTACAATCCTTCTGGAACAGTTGTGTGGGCAAAATCAATGCAAAGGTACCTATCACATGACAACTCTTACCACAGCTTCACTGAAGAGCACCGCAAGCCACTCATTGTAGGTGATATGCTGTATCTCTGCAGCTACAATTTTACGCGTCTCTTGAAACAACCTCTCGTCACCCCATGTTGGATTCAGTACACGCAGAATTCTGGCTATACGGTTATGTTCGCGAACCCACAAGAGGTGCATCGTTGTCAGAGCTGTTAATCAACATAATCAATGATAGGAATTACAATTCATTTACAATGAACTAACACTATAATACTTTAATACACTAAATGTACATGTACTTATTTCCACCCGATTAGAACGTTGCAGATAATAACAGAATCTGATCCAAGAAATATTTGTCTAAAACGTTGAGTTGAGTAAAATGGATACATTAAGTACAAATTTCATGGGTTGTGTAAAAGTCTTGATATTTATGATCAATTGATCTTCCAAATGGACTGAAATAGGCTGACGGGGCTACAAAGGGTCTAACAAGGATTGGAAAAACGCGGATTGAGTTCTAAATTCGGGGTGGTAATATAGCTTGTGAGTTTTGAGGAGATATACGAGATGAAATGTCAGGGGAGGTGCAGCGCGTTGAGGGAAGCAGAACAAAACTAATATTACGACCCTGTTCAACTCGAATCACGTAGAAGTGGGTTGGGACGAGAATATTGATTAATCATTTTATCTCTGAATCAGGTCAGGGCTGACGTAGTAGACCTGGTGTTGGCGCATCAGGTATCAGTCCAGTTGGAATGTACTTCTTACCGTGATTTTCATTCGATCGAGCGTCACCGGCAAGAAAGCACGATTCGTTTTGTGGGTTAACAGTTCTGCAGAACGTTTCTGGATCAGGTGGAAGAACGGACTGCCCTCCTGAGTTTATAAATGGGCGAACATCCAAACGTCCCCCTTTTGCGCGAAGCCTCGTCGCTAAGTTGATATTCGACCCGTACACTTGTGACGCGTCAATGTAAGAGGTTATTATGTTTACCTGCAACATAACGAGAAAATGGTATGCTATGATATGAGTTGGTATTTGAAGTTGCACTGCCTTCTTTATTTGCTTTCCTTATAGGGGTTAGTACATCGAAGTTGTGATCGGAAGTTCGGTGGCTGGTCTCCTCACAGGGTCGGGTTGTTTCCTTGGCCAAGAAGCTTTACGCCATGTTACCTTTCTCTATCTAGGTCGATATGGAGGTACACAAAATTTTGGATTTATCAACTGAGTTGACAAGGTAAATTGGCCACCGTAAAGAGATTGAAAGCTGACGTTTCGAGCGTTTGCCCTTCGTCAGAGTGAATCAAGGAATTGTGGGTTGCACTTCGTTTATATGGAGAGTGGTGGAGCTACGCTATTGGTAGGAACATGGTAACGTTGCAACGTTTTTCACGTTGCCATGCTAACGCTCGAAACGTCAGCATTCAATCTCTTTACGGCGGCCAGTTTACCTTATCCACTCAGTTGATAAATTCAATATTTTGTGTTTCACGTCCCCACCAACGCAGCACCACAGTTTCTTTAGAAACTAGCCCCCTTGTCTACATGGGGTATCACGGGACCCTTACGACAACGTAACTAAATGCTAAGGGTAATCTTGGGATGGGCAGAAACCACATCTTAACCCTAATGAGCCACCTGGCTTGCTCAAGCTGCTGGGTTGCACGCGGTCTCAACCTTGTCGAGAGCAATCTTTTTCCTAGTGTTAATGGTTTCTGCAAGAAAACAAAATTTCACTAACCTGATCCCCATTTGGGTCTCTAAATGACCTCCTAAGGTTAATGCACCGTACACTTTGGTTAAATCTCAGTTCTTGGCCGGGAAGGATGTCGATTCCAATGCATCCAGGTCTTTGTGGGCACGGTTCATTTTGGTTGCTGCCACAATCTACCTCTTCCAGCTCGGTCAAGGTAATGTCATGATCTAGGAATTGTCCCCAGGTCATTGTAAGATGGGTGAAAGCTGGACGGGTGCCGTTGATATCTGCAGTATTATTCGCATCAAACACGTTTACGCTAACTTGCCTAGCGTTTGTGAGATTTCTGTTGGGATTGGCTGCTACACGTCGAGGCTCAAAGCCTGGTTCATAATCAGTAGGCTCGGCTAAGGTATCCAACCGTTGCAGTGGACGGAAGATGGCTCCTCGGGTAACATTGCACAGGTTGTTGCACGTCCCGTCAAACGTACGATACTTACGCTGGGCACATACTAACCGTTTAAAGAAGTTATCGCAGTTTGGTAACGAAAGTGTCTCTAGTAAATCTCTACCAGCTACAGAAGATAACGCTTGCCGAACTTGATACACGCCAACGATCAGTAGAATCCCGAGAAAGAAGCTGAAAAGGAAGTACCACGTCAATACTACCAAACAATAACCACTTCCTTGTAGTGGCCTATATCATAACATAGTAATGTATTTTGAAGATATTTCGACGCTTTCGAAGTTAAGTTATCGATCTGAATACCATCTTGGGTTGCAGTTCATTGTGGAAGTTTTTTTGCGCTTAGTCGCAAAGAACAAATCCGATCAAACATTGATTTCCAGTTGCACTATCGAACCAATTAACTAGTGGTTGGTTTCCTTAACCCATGCCCCTTTCACGTTGGTAACTCTTGACTTAAGCAACGTTGGTTTTGAACCTGTGGATATAAAGACTAGAAGCTATTCCAATGAACGCTACTAAGCAATACTTTGCAGTAGTGTTGTTCGGATCCAAATAACAATTGTAAAATATTTGGTCAGAAATTTACGCTTTGTACTGTATTAGAAAGCGTTCAGTAACGTACCTTGTTGCCTTCATCTCGCTCTCGGTTTTCTTCTCACTTTACACCTGTTGACCCAAATAAAAGAGCTATTATCGGAACAGTACTGTCTATTGTATTCATTTTGCATAACATAACAGGATATAGCCACAAGAAATACGCCCTCAACGGGAGCCGTAGCCTTCCTCGTTTTTCAATGAGCAACGTTAACTGTCGTTTGGAAAGTACGTGTATACAATACAAAGAACCTTCATTCTTGGCTGTCCTCTATTCTAGAAAATCAGGCTTAAATGTACGTCAACGCGACTCTAGTGCGCAAGACACCAGGAACCTTGCAACAAAATTTTGGAAAAATTTCCCGCTGTAAGGGGCTTTTACTTGTTCTGAGTGGACCACAAAAAGGGAAAAGCCAGCACTCAAGCCAAGCGGTCTAGACCCAGATTTAAACCTTTACTGGATGTAACAAGATTCAGATGCAGTTGCTTATATAAAAATGTAGCCATACATCAGAAACAGGAGTAATGACTAACACAGATTCGTTTGCATTATTTTCTACACGCACAATTACATACGACAGAACACTTTCATGCACGATACACACGGACACAAGAGGTCGTAAATTTTGACAGATAATTCCGAAGATGACCTGTAAAATGTACGCTGTACGTGGTTACCTAAAAATTGAACTTGAAAGTCCTAACCAAAGCCATTAATGCGGTTTTAAAGGCCGTTCGTTCCTTAAATTGATCAAAATTAAGGTCAGACTACTAGACTACCCCCTGAACGAAACGCTAGTCCATCGAAGGTGGGTAACCTTCAGATTTTTAGTTATATACCACTCATCATAGGCTTGTGCTGAAGGTAGCAAACACTTGGCTCACTCAATTTCTCTGGTAACCATAATTAAAGAAAGTTACCAGCCTCTTACTTGGAAAGGGTTTTACTTAAAATACACAAGAACAAGCATTTGCACATCAAGTTGCTTAAACGTTAATCATTCAGCCAACAAGTTAGCAAACTAAAAACTGAGACTGAATAACAAAAGAGACGAAAAATTATATATTAAGCAAGCAGTATACAAGAACGAAACAGTACCTTAATTAACGAAGACGTAGATTTGAGTCCAAAATCCAAGACAGGACAAAACGGTTCCTCGAGGTCCGCAGTATCTCTTCGTTTGAGAGCCTTGCTTGTTGCAGTGAAGAAACTGAAGCATAGTTCCTTCCTTTTATACAGTTTGCGACCGATTAATATTCTTGGGATGCAGGACAAAGTCCCCCTTCGTGTGTCAGCAATTAAGGAAGGCATAACAAAAGCACTTTAATTTTATGACTGATATCTGCACTTACATTGTGGCCGCTGTGTATTTTCAGATACACACGCAAACGGTAGAGGACTTCTAAATGCAATATTGTTTATTTGTTTGTTTTGTGACGAAAGAAAGTATAATTTTCTTTGTCGGTTTCAAAACAAATGTGAAATCGATAGGTTCAGGAAACATTAATCTGACGGTTCTTTGTTCTCCTTTTATGGCCGTGAAATGATGAACAACACAGATT
Organism: Siderastrea siderea; assembly: GCA_964030785.1. Classification (NCBI taxonomy): domain Eukaryota; kingdom Metazoa; phylum Cnidaria; class Anthozoa; order Scleractinia; family Rhizangiidae; genus Siderastrea; species Siderastrea siderea. The sequence goes on along the minus strand of OZ034978.1, from coordinate 39,601,707 downwards.
TACTAATTGGAGCAATGAAAGCTTTGTGATATGTTGGAAAATGTCATAAATAAGAGGGGTTTTTCGGTTTCAAAAGAGCGCATGAAAGAGTAAGTTGTGACACTTGAGCTCTAACAGTTTCATTTCTCTTTTTAATATTCAGTAGTTGATATCTTCTTGTATCGTGCCCAATGCGCCTGTGGATAATATTAGTTCAGCTATATATCTATTTAAAGGATACGTGGTGCAATATCTGGTGGTGCAATATCTGATAAATGGGGGGACTATCTTTGAGGGCAATATTACGTACGTTATTACGTACATCGACATTTTGTTTCTGCTGACAGTATTAATACAACACTGACATAAAAGCTAAGGAGAGTAAAAAACAAAAACAAACAATGAAATTTTATGACCTAACACTAAGCAATACGTCAATTCCCACAAATCGTTTAGTTTTCCACGAAAGCCGTTGACGTCGCAAACATGACATATTTTTTTATGAGTAAATGAGTAAAAACTAGTGAAAGATAATCTGTTTTTTTAAGCCCGGGCTGCCTCTTTCTTCAGAATACTTCACCGTGCTAAATACTAAAACCGATTAAAACTTCCGTAGATGACAAAGCGTTTTCCAGAAGTTCATTTGCAGCGAAAGTTACATAACCTTATCAGTTTTGACTACAAAGTGCCAATAAGCGTTTACCTCCCAGGATCAATACTTGTGTGTGGCTCGGTTTCTATATTTATTAAATCGTTTGGTAAAACCACTTAAAAGTGCGAGAACTGTTCTAATGTCCTTTAGATCTCTTTTTTTTTTTGGCAATGCTAAATACGCTCTGCAATACGGTTCTAATTTTTTTTTCGGTGGAATAAGAAAACCTGACCATTCAAATATGGGGTCCGCTTAGAGCAACCCTTACATGTGCTTCTCTGTGACCTGCGATTTTTGTTAGATCCGCAATCTTTCCTCATACTGCTTCTATGTCCTAATAAAGGAAATCAAGTCGGGAAACTTCCGCTTATGACAAAGCGTTTTCCAGTTGTTTCTTTCGGCGTTGTGGTTTTCAAACTTAACACGACATTCGTTTGCGTGTTCATATGACAGCTTTGACCATTTAAAATGTACTCAATCATTAAGTGTAAAAATTCTTCAGAAACTTTAAAATGATAGCCTTTCTTTACCATACTGAGCAAGGGGGAGATGAGTTCTGAGTTTGTAAATAAATAAAAAAAAACTAAAGCTCGACCATTCAAATAAAAGCGTTTTAATTAAGCATTTGTTTCCTTTCAGTTATGGAGATGTGCATATGGATCAAAGAACAAGTTAATAGAGAATATCAGACACACAACAAATAAAGTAGTGTTTTAACTTTGCATATGTGTATCCCACATCTTGATATCTCTCCCACGTCGCTTGGACAAAAATTGCGTTATCATCTCACATAATATCGGCTCTTCATTTACTATTAGCATAAAAAATTGTCGCAACAAGTACGTTACTGCAATATTACAGTAGCAATAGCTGACTGTCACTATAAACGTCGTTTTCAAAACAACCCTTTATTTTAATGCTTGTTTAGCAGTCTATGAACTTGATTTTGCTATGTCTGTTTCTGTTAAGATGAGTTTAGATTAGTTTACTTTGTAAACAGTATGTCTCATCAATCGTCGAATTGTCTATTGTATTGTCCATTTCCTAACACAATTTGGCATCGTTTTCAAACCGACGACTTCAGAAAATATTTGGTGACTACAAAAATTGAACGGAGTAAATTCGAAAAAGAACCTGAACAGCCTTCATACTCCTGACGAGAAAAGTCATGCGTTATTTATTGACTGTTACTCCCTTATCAAAAGCTGGTTCGGTTTCGTCGTTAAGACACTTAAAAATAAAATAAAGCACTTGAAATTTAAATAAGGTAATTTAAGCCAATAAATGGTAAATTACTGACCTTTGGTTGCGACTTGGGCTAACTTGCAAGTCTTACAAAGCCATCTGTGCCCTTTTTCTCGAACCTTTTCGAGGCCCGACGCTGAGTATCTTTATAAAATCCTTTTTATTAGAGATTGGTGGTAGTTTTTAGTTGAAACTTGCCAATTTGTTTGACAATCCTTAAAACATAGCTTTCAAAATCAATAAAATTTAACTCTGTGTTAAAAAATGCCGTGCACATAAAATAGTTTGCGGGCACTTTGAGTTTTGAGAAACGGCTCCCTATTCTGTAGCGGTGGTGGAATAGTTTATTGAAAACTCTAAATTCGTGACACAGCTCGTGGATCTGCTACCCTTGGTCTAGTACTGGCTTCTCGTGCATTACATTTATTAGAAGTTTTAGAACACGTTATATGCCATTGACAATGCAACGTAATGGATTGAAGGGATTGTACTTCAGTCTGGTTGTGGCACGTAAGCCTTTATCGCATTCGGCACGTCGAGATATCAACAATAAGTTCTTGGCGCTTTAATAACCTGCCACTCCCTTTAAAATAATAGATAGAACGGGCATGTTCAGTGATACAATGCTTTACCCTAGAACTATCGTGCACACTACTACATAACTACTACGTGAATTGTTTGGAAAAATATAGCTACTTGCTTAATTAACGCCTGTTGTTGTTTTTCTTTTCCGGTGTGATAACGGTATTGATCGCCAAAAATCCTAGTCAGGTAATTGTCCAGTTGTTCCTAGATTAAACAGCACGACGTCCTAGCGAAATATATTAAACACACGATAGCAACACATATACAACTTAAATTTATGTACACATATAAGGAAGGTTTTTATACAAAGGGGGGGGGGGGGGTAAGGGGTCGAGGGTAGCAAAAAAATGTGCTTCAAAAAGGGGAGAATTTGAACATGGCCTCCCTCCATTTACACCAGCCCTCTTTAGAGTCCGCTGCAAAACTCAGCGCGAAATGGCAAGCTCTGATTTTTGGGGGGAACCTGAACACACAACGGTGATTTTTCCTCTCTCTAACTAAACTGGAATTTAGTTGCTGGATGTAGTTCGGCCACCTCAGTCAAATTAAGCACATTGGCATAATCGTGGTGTGGGTTGAGAGAAGGTGAATTCGTGCTTCTACTTGAAGTTTACCTTGGCGTTGCTGTTGTGCTTTAAGCCCCAATAGTGACCAGCATCTAATTTCTCCTAGCAATATCACTGCATGGTCAAAAATACAGGTTATGGGAATAAAGGTAATGATCAACAAAGATGAGAAATCGTGTTGTTGTTGACTTTCCAAACATGCATCATAAAAAAAAAATTACGAAGAGTCGTGAGAAGATCACTCATGTTGCCTACTAAGAACGTACCATAGTCAGTGTGCATGATTTTGACATGACACGAGCTGCAAACTTCATTTATTTAAGCATTGTTCTACAAACATTACTTGTAATCATAAGGCCGCGGAAAACGGATCCAACATTCCCTGGGGTTGGGGTACTCCCGTCAATTTAGAATAGGTGTGTGCCGCCAAGCTCTCAAACCCTGACCATGATTAAGGATGGAAAATCGAGAACTGATACCCTTTTGAAGGCCCAAAACGTCCTTTTAAAATTAAACTTTATAACGTGTATTCGGGCGTGTAGTACAGTGCTAGCCGACCAGATCTTTTTCGTTTTGCTCGTTGAGGTGGATACTGTAATTTAGTGAGTCAGACCCTACCTAAAGAACATCTAAGGATCACGATACCAAAAACTACCAAACAATAACCCTATTTAAGGACTGAGCCCCTCAAAAACACTGCCTGGCGGCACATACGTATATAGCAACATTTCCACCCAACAACGTTTAACACTATTGAATTCAACATGTTGAACGTGTTTGGGCACCCTGTTGAATGACGTTAAACTATCATACTTGAAGGACGAAATTTGACTGCCATCAGACTTTCTACACATCCCATTTTTTTTTTCAGGTGTGGAGAACAGTAGTGTTAAATTGGTAAGGCTGGCACGTGCAACAATGTTGAGCATATGCAGCACGTGCAGGAACAGTTAATTAAGGATGCTGATTCATCAGCACTCAGCATCATTCAGTAGGATGGCCAACCATGTTGAGCCAGAATATTTCAATCATTCGGCTTCTTCGTTCAACATCGTACAAAGTTGATAACAATGTTGGATGTTGTTGAATCTGTGCAAACATTATTGTTTCCTGTAAATATTCCCTTACTAGTCGAAACTTATACTATCAAACCGATATATTACGTTGATTCGGCTTCTTGAAAGTACGACTATAGTCTGAGCTGGGTTTATTTTAGAAATGTCCCCCTTTTATAAGTTCCTAGTCCGAGTTAACTTTTTTTTTAACGTAGGTAACATTAATTTAGTATCTGAAGAGACGCTCTTACTTCCTATTAGCAGATTTTCAATCAAGGGTTTTAATGACCCAACTATAGTTTTATATCATTCGCTTACGGTTTTGCCTTTTATAATAAGAAACACGTGAAATATAAGTTCACGTTATGACATAAACAGAATATTGCCTGTTCAGTTAATCCAAAGATAATACCCACGAAAAGAATTTGAAATGCTTGAATGAGGAATTGTGCAAGTCTTTAATTTGTTCTGGCCATAGATGCCATTCTGTTTTGTATCATTATACGTTTGTTGTTTGTTTGTTTGTTTGTTTTATGTGTATCTGTCTATCAATTTGCATGGTTGCACTGTACTGACAAAACTGTTTTACCTTTTCACGTGATCCACCCTTGAAAAGGGAAGAAAATTAGCTCTATCGGTGGTAGTTGAACAACCCTACATAACACACAGTTACGGTTTTGCCTTCTATAATAAGAAACACGTGAAATATAAGGTGAGTAATGACATAAACAGAATATTGCCTGTTCTTAATCCAAAGATAATACCCACGAAAAGAATTTGAAATGAATGAATGAGGAATTTTACTATTCTAATTATGGCCTTTGATACTATCCTGTTTTGTATTGTTATGTGTTTGTTGCTTGTTTTTTTTCGGTGTATCTCAGTTATCAATTTGGTTTTACTATACTGGCAAAACTTTCAAGTGATCCATCCTGTAAAAAATAAGGAAATTAGCTTGATGATAGTTGAACAACCTAACAAAATACATATCAAAAATTAGTTTATAATTACTAAAAGGATATGGGTAGTAAATAGAGCAATGGCAACCGAAAGCTGATCTTTCTATTTTGAATGAGTTTGTTACATTTGAGAGTGACTATTGTCAGAATAAACATTGTCATTTTTATGACGCTGTTTATCTTTTAACGGGTGGCTGAATTATTCGTATTTGTGGACGTCTACGGAGCAGTAAGCGTCCTATGATAGCCTTTGAAAACTGTGTTGTACAAGGTCGTTCAACTCTGAGTATGTGTGACATATAGCAGAAAGCCATCGATAAGTTTTTTCTTGTGGCGCAGTTTTTGTTACTCGATATTTTTTACATATTAAAATTTGCTTTTTAAAGATTAATTTTCGGCATCCACAGGAGCGCCAGTTTTCTTTCAAATACACAATACCACATTAATTGATATATCGTGAATAAAGTCAACTTATTTCACAGTGCAGTAATAGTTATGACGTCAATTGAGGTTGACCAAGAAAGACCTCACCTTGAAACAAAACTTTAACTATTATAAGACGTTCTTTGTAGTGGCATTCACATGGGAAAAGACACAATTTGTCGTAAAACAATTCACAAAGTCGTAGAGGAGCCGCATATGCTGCGTTTTCCGAGCAATCATGCCAAATACAACTCTTTACATGACCACACTGTCTCGGTGTTTATCCTTGATCTGTTTAAAACATATAATTCGGTGTGGATTCTTGGATGTATTTCCATTTCAATTTAACTTCTGAGTCCCGTTTCTCAAGAGCCCTCATAACTAACCTGAGGCCCGATAACTAATTCTTCAAATCATCATAAAGAATCTTTTATAATTCCCCAATAATTAATTCCTCGTTTTAAGCGTAACCCCTGGCTAACATCTCTCTTTTTTCTGCCCAACAGCTCAAATATGTAGTTCATTTGACACCAGCACGCACGCGCAAAACGTATTGAAACCACACCAAAGAGGCAGCTTGCTACTCATATCTGCAGGACTTGGTGAGGATAGATCAACATCAAATACGTCTTGTAAAAGTAAAATATTTGAGCATGTTCCAGTCTCAACTAAGAGGGAACCCAGGGAATGTCTCAAGCGCTGACAGACGCACTTGGTTCACTTCCTTCACCCTGCGATGCATCTGATTCTATAAAAAAAGGGAAAAAAAGGACACGATGTAATTTAGGATTTGTTTGTGTTGTAACTAATATGGTCGCCTAGTTTTTTCATTTTCGCACAGGCATTTAATCCTTAGATCATAGGCCCTTAGGCCCTTAGATCATAGTCACATGTCTTAGCAATTTTTCTGCAAAGATCGTTCGATAATCGCAATTTTCGTTTTTTTTAACATACGACGTGCACATAACTTAACAGAGTGTTTTGCAGTTTCTTTCAGCTTCTTAGATCAATGGCAATGCAGAATGCAAACGGAAAAAAAAAAGAGAAAAGGAACGCAGATTTTACCTAAATCTTTGTTTGCTTATTATTACACTCCTCCACTTGGAATGCCCTAAAATCCTTTTAAACTTTACTAGAATCTACTCTCTTAAAATACGGAATACACCTTCTGCAAAAATGGCTGCCGTTGATACGTTTCTGGCCTGCGAGAAATATTTCGATAGAGAATCCATTTGCTTTGGTCTAACTGAAAGATCAAGATAGGGTAGAATTACTGAAACGAAAGATTCAGAAAACGTTACATGTTAAGGTGTTTTGTTCTCTCCCAAAGAAGGAAAACAAATGAGTTTTATGGCCGTGGGAAAATAACAACTAAGATTTACCAATGGTGACGACAAAAACTGTGCGATTTGTTGCAAAAGAAATAAATGGGAAGGCCTTTTTGCGATTTCAAAAGTACGCACGAATAAATGAGAGCAATTTCTGGCACCTTTTCTCTAACAACAGTAATTTCGTTTCCGTGGGAAAATAACAACTAAGATTTACCAATGGTGACGACAAAAACTGTGCGATTTGTCGCAGAAGAAGTAAATGGGAAGGCCTTTTTGCGATTTCAAAAGTACGCACGAATAAATGAGAGCAATTTCTGGCACCTTTTCTCTAACAACAGTAATTTCGTTTATAAATAATAATAAGTTTTAATATGTACTTGTATCGTGCACAACGCTGGCTGTGGATAATAAAAGATACGCCATGCAATACCCAATAAATGTGGACTTCAGAGGTAGAGGATATTACACGGCGGAGCGAAGATATGAATTTTATTTTCTCGTGCCAAAAGCAATATTTTACGAAAGAGCGCAGCGAGTGAATAAAATATTGTTTTTACCACGAGAAAGTAAAATTTCGTATCTTCAAGCCGCCGTTTAATTTTCTTTTTATCATTTTATAGACAAGAGTATTTTTGCACAAACACCAGTGTAAAAGCAGGAAATGACGTCAACGATATCCTCAATAGTGAAGATATGAAAAATACGCCACTTGAGTCCCGGATGTAGTGGGTTATGAACTTTACGAGTAGTCTATTTTCCACTTACACACTCTTGTGTATATAATAAGGAATATTATGTAACTTATCTGAAATCGGTCTGCTCTTTGGTCGGAAGCGTGGTTGGCATTTAATTTCTCCAGACAGTTTTAGTGTAACATCATGAGATAAGCTAAGGAGAGTCAAAAAACCCATCGAAATTTTGTCAACTATCACTTAGCATTTTATTTTCCACAATTCGTTAATTTCGCAACCAAAGATGTTAATGCCCAAAACTCTAACAAAACTTTGCTTTTTTTCAAGTGAAGAAAGACAACTTTCACTCCCAATTGCTGTTCTTCTACAAAATACTTGAATGAGGAAAACAGGTTAAAAAATTTCAGTGATGACAAAGCATTTTGTAGAAGTTCATTTGCCGCGACAGTTGCATGTCTCATCAGCATTGAGTACACCGAGTGCCATTAAGCTTTCTCTACCAGGATGAATCCTTGACTTTTCTTCGGTTTTGTTATTGTGTGGTTGCGCAAAACCACTTTAAAGCCGTAAGAACTACCATTTAAGTCACTGAATTTTATTCCGCTTCTGTTAATTACACTCTGCAGAGAAATACCATTGATGACTTTTAAAAAACTCAGTTTGCAGCAGTGCTTTTACATGCTTCTCTCCTATGTTGAGTTGGTTATTTTGGCGGGTGAAATCTGCATGGGATTTTTGTTTGATTGAATCTTGAGGACCCACGACCTCTTCTTAGCAAAGTTCTAATAAACAAAGACACAAGTTAAAACTTCCGCTTATGACAAAGCGTTTTCCAACAGTTTCTTTCAGCGTTGTGGTTTGCCGACATGACGCGACATTTGTTTGCGTGTCTGTAACGTGCCTTTAACCATATTGGTCTATAGTCAATCCTTCTATACAGTTGGATACTGAAACATCAAGTCTAAGAACTTCCCATTTCTATTTTTGTGGCAACCATGAGCCTGAGCGGCATGCCGTGCTGACGAGGTCTAGTAAGGCCAAAACAGCTGTCCACGGCTGCCAACACTTAGGCTTACTATTTATTTTTATAATATATAAAGGGGTAAAGCTCGTTACCAACATGATCATAGTGCGCATTAGTGACTACAAGTTACCAGAGCACAAATGTGCGGAGCTTGTGACTTTGTCATTTCAGCCACTTCCCTTCCCAAGTGTGGCACATTGTCACATATAGATCAACCATCTTCGGGAAGTTAGGGGCCAATTACATGAGGCGGGCTGGCCCGGTTAGCCGGGCTAGCTGGCTCGGTTTGTCGGGATGACTGCTCAGTCCGGTATTACATGTGGTGAGCCAACCCCGCCTGTGGCTAAATTTAGAAGCTGTCGTGTGAAAAGATGGCTGCTTTCAAAGAGAATAAATCGAGTGCTTTTATTTTCGCTAATCCATTATTTTTGTGTATTATTTTCAGTTTTATGTAGCTTTATGGTCCGATAAACCTTTATGAGTTATATAGAAAAAGAAATATTGACCTTTTGGTGATCCATTTTGCTCTGAAGCGAAGTGTAGTGAATAAAGTTTTGGTAATAAAGCTTGTTGTTGTTGTTGTTGTTGTTAAAAAAGTGTTGGCCCATCAATCGCGATTACATGGTAAGTTTTCAGCTCGTCTAGCCGGGATCCCGACATCGCGATACCGGGATCCCCGCTGGCCGGGCTGAGATTTTTCCTTGTGATCACAAAGTTGATTTTTAGTGTGTTTAACAGACGTGCCGAGATCCCGGCAAAAAGAGCCAGCCCGCCTCATGCCGGTCCCGTAGTTACCGATATCAAATACACAAGCAAATTAGCAAGTGCTATAAATTCATAATTCGTGTGGGGTATGTATTTTACAGATGAATATCTTTCTCTTCGCTTTGGCATAAATTGGGTTTTCGTGTCCCGTTATATCGGCCCTTTAATTATAAAACAAAACAACAACGTGAAATGACCAAATTCAAAGTTTTATGCAGAACGTGAACACACGCCAGCGAACTTTCTTTTTTCTGCCTGAACTGTAGCGCCGTCCTCACAGATTCAGCTCCCCGATTGTTCGGCTACATTAGACAGATTGAACGAGTTGAAACTATCCCGAACAAGTTTGAATTATTTGGAAGTCATTTTTAAAGTGATGTTTTCCTTGACGTTGCCGTCGTGGTTGCTTAAGTTCCCTATTGTTTTGACATGGCACGAGCTACAGTTTACAGCAAACTTCGTTTCCTGTAAACAGCTGGTGTTAAGTTGGTTTGAGAAAGATGACAAATTAGTTTCTTGAGCCAGGTCTATTTCAGAGACGTTCCACTCTACGTTCCGTTCTAGGTGGGTAGCATCGATTTATTTTATAGAGTGCCTTTCACTTCTGATATTAGCAAGTGAGATTTTATTCAATATACTATTATATAATGATATGTATGTTTGTTTATCCGTTTGTTTATTTGTTTTATGTGTATCCATCCAGCACGTTTGGTTGCACTGAACAAAAATCTGTTTTTGAAAGCTAAATGATCCATCTTTCAAAGAGAGGAAATTTGCTCGACGATAGTGATATTTCCTCTCAAGATCACCTTTTAGCTGAAGCAATATTACAAATTATTTTTATGATAAAGATGCGGCTAGTTCAATACCGTCTCTTTTATTATATTCTGACCACAATGTAAAATTTTGTTGCCAAATTTTCATCGCGTCTAATTTTCTTTTTGGCACATCCTTTGTAGTCAAAATGAAAGTCTCAGTTCAAGAAATGTAAATGTAAAATCTTCAACGTGATGTCACAGCGAAACAGAATATGTTAACAACTGATTTGAATGCACAAGCTCGAAGAAGACGGCCAAATGATCCAACTTTGAAAGAAAGAAAACTGGCGTGATAATAACAATATTAATTACAAATTGGATAACGGAAAGTGAAAAGGTTGGGGTTACTCTAAGACAGTTTCCTCGTGTTTCGAAAGTCAACAGAGCAAGTGTTCCATTTCGCTAAAAATCAGGACCTTATCTCTAAGCACGAAAAGGCAGTAGAGTTTATATCTTCAGAGTCAAAGTTTCCTTCCTGTTTTGAGAGTGGTTGTAACAAGAGCTTGTTGACCAAATCCTATTGAACGAGTCCTAGGAATTTGTACATAGGTAAAACTTCCTGTGGTACTGTTCCCTATCTTTTATCACCCTTTGCGTCTAAAGTGTGACTATTCCATTCAAAGTTGTTGAGAAGAACTACTTGCTGCAATCTCTTTGTTATGCTGCACAAGTGCGGGATTCTGAAATTTCAGTCGATGTCGTGACCATTCAGAAACACACTCTATCTAGCCGGATCTTTCTTGTAGCGCCGATAACAACAACATCCTTGTTATTGTTTGCAAGGCACTGAAGAACTTTTAATTTACAGTTTTTGTTAAGATTTGAACTTGGAAATTCTCGGGAGTGAATCTTTTAACGTTGGTGCACAATACTAGTTGTGTTAATAAATCGTGAGTTACGACAACTTATTTAGCAGTGCAGTAATAGTTATGACGTCAATAAAAACCGGACATAGGATGAAACCTCACGTGCACCCCAACTTTGCACTAAACTTGGACGATCATTGAGGTGTAGAGAAAGTTCTTTGTGGCGGCATGCATGCAAATAAAAAAAAACACGATTTGTTCCAACACAATCCACAAAGCCGCAGACGAGCCATATATGCTACACGTTGGGAGCAATTTTAATGCGAAATAGCACTCCGCGTTACACGGTCCCACTGTCGCATGTTTATCATTTTGGTAAATGAATTATCGTGGAATCTTTAAGGTCTTTCCATTATTTTTCCATGTAACTACTGAAGCGTGGTTAGAAGACGATCATCATTATTAAGTGACTGAGTGAACACTCTCACACGAGCTGTGAAAACAATAAGGCCGGGGGCAAGTTGCATAAAACGTAACGTCCGGTGTAACTTCTAACGTCAGACGTTCACTCCATTCAAAGTCACTATTCTAACGTCTGTCGTTAGCAGTTACGCCCGGCATGAGGTTTTATGCAACTCACCCCAGATTTCTTTTAGAAAGCCGAACTGTAAATTTGAATAACTATACTGTATATTGGGCAAGTGTGACTTGAGAGACGTGCTCTGCTTGGAAAGGCCGCGACTAGCTCACAATGATTTGTTGGCTTTTCTAGAAGTTACAATTATTGGATTTTGATTTTTTTTCCTTTTAACAGGCTAAGAGCAACCAATGTCTGGAGTAAAACACATTGTATCATCTACAGTATATAGTATGGTACACTGCGTATACGTTATATTGAAACTCGAGTGCATGTTTATGTGGTTGTAGCTTCTGCTTCTGTGGTTAAATCGTAATCTTCATATCGAGCAGCCCTCTAATTTGTTGACGGCTGTTTTTCTCTTTATATAAGACAATAGAGCGAGCATTCAAACACCCCCCTTTGCTTTTACGCTTACTAACCGAGGGAAGCTTGTTCGCAGGCTATTGCACGCTTGACGAGAAAATAGTTATGGATACCCTGTGATTCTGTTCCTTGTTGTTGTTCACAAATGTTCGTAAGAGAAAAATAAAACACTCCCTATATGCAACAAATGCTCTTTGACTTTATAAAGGGAATGATTACATAATAAGCGTAATCTGGATTTATTGTGGAGAAACATGATGTATACGAAAATTTCAAACCACCGGCTAAGCACTTGACTTCATATAGTAACGTGCATTTTTCTCATTCCCTTGATGTAATGTGCACATTATGTTGCGTGACACGAGCAGCTAAGAGACGCAATGTAATCCAGGATTTATCCAGGACGTATACTATAAGAGTTCATTACAGCAAAGTGATCTCCTAGAGGAAACTCTTGTTTTAGCTTCATAATATGACAATTCTTTTTAGTATCAGTTAAAGAAACAAACGACACAAAAGAAAGCTAAATCATTTGAGTTAGGTTTCAAATTAGATCATTAACTAAGAAAGGAAATATTACTTATCTGAAGTACGTTTTACACAACATATTACTAATTACAATATCAACAATGATCTTACTACAGATGATGCAATATCACAAATTACCATGAACTTGGTCTTTGATTACTGGGTACACGAGAAACCTTGTTTCATGTGTTTATTATTCCAGTGATAAACTTGAGAAGTTTAAACTGCTGACTAGACGGGGACTGAGGGAAGGGAAGGAAAATGTCGCCTGGAACTCGAAACAAACTCAGTTTAACATGAAAATAACGATTTTTTACGCCCTTTTTGAGGCCTTATTATAAATTTTTCTCTTGCGAAAAAGGGCGGGAATATATGTATATTTAACACCAGTACTAAGCAAAACATACCTAGAGAAAAAAAAACCGAAATAAATGGCTAACGTCAAACGTACCTGTGTAGCTTACCAGACGAGGAAGTAGTCCTCGGTGACAAGCAGGTATCTAGATCGAGTGAGTTTCATAAGAAGCTATAAGAATTCATTCATACACCTATTATGAAGCAACTGAGAATATAATAAAGATTATAATCACATTTGCCATGTTATTGGTCTGACATGTTGTTATTATTGGTTTCATCTGTATTAGATTGCTCTGTAGTTGCACAACTCTCTTGAGCTCATCTTTGCTGGAGCTATTCTGCTTCTAACCAGTAATAAATTAAGGTTAACGTTTTGATACATGTGCACTAATTGACAGTTTTGTATCACTCGCTACCTGGTGTTGTTAATCGCTCTTGCTCGTCTAAATTCCTGGTGTGCATTTCTCAATACTCCCAAAAACTAGTTTACCCGCAGCAAGAAATTCTTCCTACAATTTCCAACGTCAAGTCCAGGAAAGAGTTGAAAAACGTTAAAAAACGGTTATCCTCATTGGACACACTGTAAAAATTAGACTGTAAAAAATGCGACAATACGAGATATACTCCGCTATCTAAGCCTTTTTCAATTCAATATGGTGTGAGATATCTTATCCTTTTTATTCTTGAAAAGTAAGAAATACCTTTCTTCTAAAACGCCACTCAGTGGCTAGTCAGAACTAAAAACTGCTACTTGACAATAAAATTAAAAAACTTCTGGGGCTTTTCCATTTATTTACGAGTTAACTGTACGTAACGGAAGTACGTAATAGAGGTAATCTTTCTTCTTGTTTAATAACACTCCGGCCAGGGGGCAGTGTTTCAAAAGTCGTATCGCTATCGATACTTGACTACTGGAATTAGTGGTTTCAATTGACGTCAGTTAGAAACCTTAATTAGAGGATGAAAATAGACTATAGGTATTCTTAAGAGGGATTTATAAATTGACCAGAATTATGCATTTTTACGTCAGCTAGCTAATTTCACACCCAAGTCTCGCTTAACCTGTGGATGTATTAATCAACAAATTCCCACGGTTGCCAAAGAATACTCAAACAAAAACGGTGTTTAATTGTCAATGTTTTTTAAAGAATTTCGTAGAAACAAGGCTTGGGGGTGAATTTTGACCTGGTGACAGGTCAACAGTTACTTGGTCAACATGGCAACGAATTGATTTCTTTTGTTCAGGTCAAAATCTTAATTTTTAACACTAAATTTTAATTGCATCTTACTCTCTTTTTGTGAATAAAATAAATGAAAGTGATAATGTCTCAGTCTAAGAAAACGAAAATGTAAAATCTTTAAAGTGCCCTCAGAGGCATAAAGATTATGTATACAACTGATTTGTGATAGCAAGCTCGAGGAAGACAGTTAAATGACTCAACTTTGAAAGCCAAGAAAACTGGCTCGATAATAGCTCTATAACCCTACAAAATCCTGTTTTCAAGCAATATCGGCAAATTAATTTATGAAAAGGGTGGTTGGTCCAATACAGTTTTTTCAACAAAGGAACCTGTTCCATTTCAGTGACTAAAACTCAGAACCTTACCGCTAAAGCACGGAAAACTCAAAGCCAAAACTACAATTCAATCTATTTCCTACCAGTACGCGAGACATACGTAGTGAAAAAAGACCGAAGCGGCTCAAAACCCACGTCAAACCTACAGTCACGCAAGCTTATCAGACGAATAAAAGTACTTTGTCGAATGAAACTCTGTAAGGCAGCAACAATCTAAATAGCGTTTCATTGATACAGCCACCAAGAGACAGCAGTTAGAAAGTATCTACATATTATATGGTTACCGGCTGCCTTGTCGTGAAGATTGGAATAACATCTTTGCTAAGTCTTACATGCTGTTTTATTTTTAAGGGTCAATTTTTTCTATTGAAACTAAGACAAGTATGGCAGCAAATGCACTTTGGCTATATAAGGTGAATTGTTATTCAGGCGTAAAGCTTCGTTCTTTGTGGAGAAACATGATATATACGAATATATCAGACCACGCAGAGTATAAGACTTCCAGTAATTTACATTTTGCATGTGACGCAAGCAAGCTTATAGACTCCGTGAAAGAGATTTATTCAATATGTGAAAGAAAATTACATAACGGTCGGTAATATTTATAGTAGCTAATTAAGCCCCAGCAGATGGCCTGAATCTTTTTATCAATCGTATCCCGGCGGATATCTCACTACTGGTATTAGTGGTTTCATTTCACGTCCGTTTCCCGTCAGTTTTTCTTGCTATGGCTGCTGATGACGCAAGTCACTACACAAAAACTTAAAATTAGAGGATTGAAATAGACTATCGGTAGCATTAAATGAAAATTAATAATATAAAAATTGGTGTTTGGACTCTAGCACTGATACTTTCAATTATATTACTTGCCGGCAACATAAACAACGAACCGTCTTCCTTTATTCCGACTACAATCTAACCTTTTGTTGCTTAATTTCTATGGCGTCTAATTTTGTACCTTTCTGGGGCATTCCTGTGTAGTAAATGTGAAATGTTTCGGTCCAAGAAATGTAAAACGTATCTTAAACGTGGCCTTACAGCCATATAGACTTATTTATATACGACCGATTTAAGCTCGCATTAGGTCGAACTCAAAGTGAGGAAGCTTAGGGACCCATAGGTCGGACTACGAGTACAAGATTGAGTACGAGTACGCCATTTGAGTTCGTGGTCACAGACTTTAGATTGTGATCTATCCTACAAACATCGTTCTCATAACATCTTTCTCTACTGGTCAGCAACAGTGACAAACGAGGGCTCTGAGAATGTAGCTGTTTTGAACTGAATTCAAAAGATGTCCTCGTAGTCAATCTTGTACTTGTAGTCTGTTACTCAGGGTGAAGACGCTGATCGCAGCGAGAACATCAGGAACATCACAAAAGCAAGGTTTAATTTTGCACGTGATCCATACACAGTACATTCCTTTTTCACTGCACAACAACAACGTAAATCGACAGATGTTTCCTGGCGGGAGAACAAACGACGGTGCTCTTGCCCTCCATGCATCCCTACGAATTCAGCTCCGGGAATTGAAACGATGATTATAGAGTAGTTAACAACGGCACATGAATTTTCAGTGTAAGTTTGCTGCATCCACGGTACAGCGGCAACAAGAACGCTATAGAAAAAAAAGGCGTTAATTAGAGAACGTGGACGTGGGGTGGTGATTTTTTTTTTCACATTGTATAGTTAAACTTGAACGTCAATAACTCAATAAAAGTTTTTGCAGTGTAGCACTTATTATAAATGAATGATAATTGAGAAACATTGTTTCTACTGCTGACGGCTGACTGGTCATGGGGAAGGTTTGGGGGAGGAGGTGGGGGGGGGGGGGGGGGAGAGGTAGAAGTGTCACTCGGAACTTGAGACCTACCCTGTTTGCCCTGTTTTGAATCAATATTGACAAAGTCAAACAAACCGTCGTCCTGGGAAGTTTTGCTAGGCAACGCTTCATCCTGGAAGCCTCATAACATATAGCAACAAAATTTCATACTTAGTAACCTCTTTGCATGTACTTTATTATTCAATGATCTATCCCTGCCATCATTATTACAACAATGTTGATCATCTACTTCTACAAAACAAACCTTTTACGTAATGAAAATTTACAAAACCGAAATGCTTAAATAATAAACTATTCCTTATTCCTCGTTCTAAGCGTAACCCCTGACATCTTTCTTTTTTTGTCTGACTGACAAGGCAAAAATATGTAGTTCATTTCACACCAGCAGGCATGCGCAAAACTTATTTAAACCACACCAAAAAGGCAGCCTGCTACTAAAATCTGCATGACTTAGTGAGGATAGATCAACAACAAATACGTGTTATTAAAGTAAAATATTTGAGCATGTTCCAGTCTCAACTAAGAGGGAAACCAGGGAATGTCTCAAGCGCTGACAGACGCACTTGATTCACTTCCTTCACCCTGCGATGAATCTGATTCTATAAAAAAGAAAAAAAAAACACGACGCAATTTAGGGTTTGTCTTGTAACTAAAGTGGTCATCTTTTTGTCATTTTCGTAGGTTACGTCCTTTAGATCACAGTCACATATCTTAGCAATTTTTCTGACGTGGGAAGATAGTTTGCAAGGCTGAGTTCGATAAACCCAATTTAGTCCGGTCCGTTAAGGGAAAAATCGTGACAAATCGCGTAAAAGCATCAAATTTGGCACACATATTCTTGAGACCGTATAAAACTAATTGAGAAGGGGTGCCACGAGATCCGAGCATCCGGGGGGCCGTGGAACGCAAATCTATTGTCAATAACTTGGTCACAGGACAACCAGGCTCACTAACAAATCACTAATACCAAAATAGAATTATTGGAGGGAACTTTTTAACTGATTTCTTCAGCGAACGGAACAAATGATAATAAACAGTCATTAGAGTTACTTGCCACATCAAATCCACATACTGTATGTACATTTGTCTACCAAGAGATCTGCTCATGAGCCTGGGGATCCTGTGGTCAAATAGATTACTGGCCGTGACTGGTGGACAACAACCATAAGCCGGACTAATGGAAAATAAAGCTTATCCCAAAAGGGTTAAGCAGCTTATCTAAGTCTTAGTTCAAGCTTTCTTTTGACAAAGACATATCTGGGAGAGAAATTTCTTTTCTAATTAAAAAGTGTTACAAATAAACCAACACATTCAATAATTCAATTTGTGATCACTCAGCCACGCATACTGTAGATCTCGAGATCGATCGTTATAAGAGATAAAGGCCGACAAAGCTCGACAACAAAAACATCAAAAGGCATCAGTTAGCTAGAATGACCTGGCGAACTTCAGAATTTTTTCACCAAACTGGAGAAGGGGATTTTTATGGGTTAATCAGCCATTCTCTCGGGTGTAAATAGGAGCCTGCGCGCAAGACAGGCATTAATTAGAAACGCCTGTTCTGCAGGCGGTTGTAGGTGTGAGCTGCTAAGGCTGCTAGCTACATTCAGAGGAAAAACAAAAACAAGTGATGGTAAAAATAAAATAAGGAAGCAATAGCGTTTTTTACGTTAATCGTGAAGAACACGTAATGTTGTCAGAGAAGATTCTGGCCTATTACAATAACAGCTAATAACCATCCCCTCTGATCTACGCGTTATTTAAAAGACCTGCACTGAAACTCTAAGACGGTAATTATTTACGTCCCTCGCTATTCTAGGGCGAAAGATTGAGCTCGTCACCATATCTAGGCCTTTTCGCTCTCCTTTTATGCGTTGTATTCGGAATCTAACAGTCGCAAGTAATTTAGCCTGATTAATGTTTTACGCGTTTTTCAGGCGAACGCTCGCCTGAAATATACAATAAAATCCTGTTCTGCAGAACTCGGCGTCTTTTCTTAAGGGCACCCAAAGAGAAACTTTTAGCAAAATACTTGAAATACCATTTTTTGGTTTCTAAGATCGTTTCCGAGCTTTTTAAGGGCATATTTGTGTGAGCTAATACGGGTTGAACTGTTCGGCGTTTTTAGCTGAAAATCAGTTAAGGCGCATACAATTTTAGGAAACGGAATCCTATCCGTCGAATTTCCGAGCTGCTAATGTCATTCCGAAAATGCTAGCTGACCTTATTTTACACTCTAAATGACATATTTGTCCCTCCAAAAATAAAAGGAATTAATCAGTCATTTTTTTAAGAAAATCCGTGAGGTGATGTTTCGCCACAGAAATCTTTATTTTTCACTGCAATTAAATCCGAATATCTCAGGCGACTTCGGTCTGCCGAACAGATATTCCTCCGAAAACGAACCGTTGGGTGCCCCTGTTTTCTAAGAGGGAGGGATTTGATTAATGTTATCGGCATAAGTTAAGTACCCGATGCGGTGTACTGAATTAAGAACTGCAAGACAAAAAAGAAAGAAAAACGTACGATGCTGGAAAAAGTGGTGACTAATCGTTGGAGCTGGTTGACTACCGTGAAAGAGAGTTTAGCAAACGTGCGTGCTTCTTATGGTACTTGCTGGTGACACACGACTCATGGCAGATTGAACTGAACGTTGCCAATTTTAGAATTATATGAAGATCATCGCAGTGAAGGTGTTTCAACTTAAGCTGTTGAAAAGAAGAAACCTGAAAAAATTCAGGCTTGAACGGGAATCGAACTGACCCATGACCTCTGCGATACCGGTGCAGCGCTCTAACCAACTGAACTATCAAGCCAACTGGGAGCTGGTCAATCGAGAGTTCGTATTTACCCCGTAGATGGAGAAATGAACATTAATATAAGAAATAATCATAGCGCTTTAGAGCGCTGCACCGGTATCGCAGAGGTCATGCAAGGTTCGATTCCCCGCTCAAGCCTGAATTCTTTCAGGTTTCTTCTTTTCAACTGTTTAAGTTGAAACACCTTCACTGCGATGATCTTCATATAATTCTATCATTAGTTCAAATATATGATTATTTCATATATAAATGTTCGTTACTAATTTTGTTTCTTCAGTCATTGTACTGTGAATTAAACTGACTTTTAAAGTAAAGGCAGAGATGTCAGTGACCTTAAAATGTCTCTCGCGATGTTTTTCTCAACAGTACACTTAAAACATCTGACATTTTCCAGATTTCTCGTCAACCCGACTAGCTTTTATTGTCTAAAGGAACTTAATGCGGGAGAGGCTGTAAAGAAACGTAACTCAAAAGAATTAAGAACGGAAGTCAGTTCTTTCAGTTATCCTTCTCCTAAATGGGTCGGCGTACATGTTCCTGAACGATTGACGAAAATAACCCGAAATAAGTAATGTTTGAATAGCTGTAGCAGGCAATGGTTTCCTTTGCGATTTGAGCTGCTGATTTGGGACTGTTTGTCGACTAATTCGAACTAATAATTATTCGTTCCCTTCACAGTTATCTGAAGTGAAACGATTCAGTTTTAAGTCTATTTGACCACAGGGAACACAGGCAGGCGAAAAGGGAGCGGAAAATACAAGGATATGTGGCTCGGTAAACTTTAACGGCTGTTTGTTGTCATTTTCTGTCGTTCGCTGACAAGGCCAGTTAAAAAAGCCCATCAAATCCTCTTCAGTTTGCCAGTGTGTGGTCTTTTCATGAGCGTGGGAGTCCTGTGACCATGAATAAAAATTAATTTGAGTGCTGTGGCCCCCCGGATACTCGGATCACGTGGCACCCCTTCTAAATTTGTTTTATATGCCCTCAAGGACATGTATGCCAAATTTGGTGCTTTTACGCGACTTGTCACGATTTTCGTAAATTTCGACGCTAACGGACTGGACTAATTGCCGTTTTTTTTTTTCAGATAGTGATGTGCACATAACTTATCCGAATGTTTTGCAGTTTCTTTCAGATTCTTAGATCAATACCAATGCAGAATGCAAAAGAAAAAAAAAACGGAAAAAAAAACAAAAAGAACGCAGTTTTCACCTAAATCTTTGTTTGCTAATTATTACACTCCTTCCACTTGGAATGCCCTAAAATCCCTTTGAACGTCACTAAAATCTAGTCTCTTCAAATACAGAGTACACCAGATGCAAAACTGGGCGCCGTTGATACGTTTCTGGCCCACACGCAATATTTCGAGACAGAATCCATTTGCTTTGGTCTAATTTAAAGATCAAGTCAAAATCTATCACCACATAGTTTTAGCACCGTACGCCTAGCTACGATAGGTTACAGGAACTCGTAAAATAAAGTTCATTAAAAAGATGGAAACCAGTCCTCGTAGGCCAGGATTACTTCTCCTATATAAGTCGCTTTAATTTGAATGTGCCATAACTGAGGAGCCTTTAAACCCTTAAAGAAATGAAAGTGGGAAAATTATGTTCACACGTACACTGCATTTGTTGTCCATTGAATTCTTATTTTTAACCTCACCAAAAAACACAAAACAAGGACAGCCATTCTTGCATTAATTAGGGTCAATTCATACAACAAAGAGATTCTTACCTTCTTTGAACGCGTTTAAGTCGACGAAAGGCAGATCATCACAATCAACCAAAGGGTTGCTTTTATCGTCGTTCATTTTTCCTAAGAAAGCATCTCTCTGTATGGACATCACTCCGTCGGCGTTGTCACATATCACTCGAGCGATCGTTACTTTTCGTATCTGGGTTAGCTGAGCACATGTGAACGAAGTTGGTTGGTCTCTCTCATACCAAAAGCAGTCACCAAAGCGCAAATCTTTAAAATGCTTCGTTATAATGCAGGTGAACGTGAATCCAAGCACGCTTCCTTCTGTTGGGAACTCACTGATGCCGCCTGCATATAAATCGATGTCTTCGACATTGGCGTAAACCATTTTCAGTCTGTTTATCTGGTCCTGAGCTATTGTGTCCAAAAGGTCAGGGAAAAACGTAGCTGGTTGTGCACCGCAAGCTTCACGAAACTTGATGTAGCCTGGTAAGCCATGATCTCGGCCACGCTGAATGTTTATGGCAGGGAGGTCACCAACGGTGCCACCAAAAGTTGGTCCCTCGAAAATTAGTTGCTCTTGCACGGCTTCAAGCATATTATGCTTCAAGCATAAGCCTATTTTGACTACGTTGGGGTTCGAGCCGTGATACATAATTCAACTCGAAATTTCGATCGTCCAACAGTCATTTAACCTTTAACATCTAGGGGCTATCTCCGGCCTCTTCCTCTCCTACCCTAAAGCCAAGACATATTCCAACAAAAATAAATTTAGCTTACGGTTTTTTTTTTTTTACAAAAAGACGTGTTTCTCGGTTATCGCCTAAATCACATAAATCCTCTGATTTTTATTTATTGCTCAAGAATCCCGACATTGTAGCTTCTCATGTCGCCCTTTGTTAACTTCTCCTTCTTCTTCTTCTTCTTCTTCTTCTTCTTCTTCTTCTTCTTCTTCTTCTTAAAATCTTAGGAGCGAATGATGCTAGCTTATTAACATTATGTGAACCTATATATATATATATATATATATATATATATATATATATATATACTCGTTGAAGGAAAGCGAGGACGGACAACTTCTGACGATTAAAAAGTTAAAAAATTTAATAAAAAAATAAATGTAAAAATAAATGTGCGGAAATAAAAAAATTAATGTAACTGATGAAGGTCTACTGACCGAAACGTTTTTATTTTTTTATTAAATTTTTTAACTTTTTAATCGTCAGAAGTTGTCCGTCCTCGCTTTCCTTCAACGAGTTTTAATTCCATGCAGTGAGGCTTGGACTGTGAATCTTTGATCCTCCTGACGCAGTGGCCTTCTTTGTTGGCCTGAGGCAACCATTAACTGTTTATATATATATATATATATATATATATATATATATATATATATATATATATATATATATATATATATATATATAAACATATATATATATCGCCTGATGATGAAAGGCATGAAACTCAGAGTAGCGAGTAAATGTCCATAAAAACTAACTCTTGAATTCTTACTGTTATATATAATATATATATATATTTATCGGTCTGACGCTTACCCATCAACTTGTCGAGCTATGCTTCCGACCAATCCCTGCGTATGGATTTTTTCCCCCTTGGAAAAATGGGGCTTGGTTATAAAAATCCCTAACTGGTGTGGCATTTGGTTTGCCATATCCTGCCCATCTAAACTGAGAGTCTAACCGGGGAAAAGTGTTGCGAATCAGAGTGTGGCCCATCCTCAGAGCTGCTGTAGAGAAGCTGTTGAGAATTTCTGGGTTCTTTGCTGGGTCGTACCCTTCAAAAGAACTGACCGAGTGGCTCCAACAAAAGACCTTCTCTTTCCCTCTGTAATAATAGAGTAAACACAAATGTTAGCCTCTGCTATGAGGTTTTTGTAGCGTTGTTTCAGCTTTTTTCCACTGACAACACAATCCTGAAATTACCTCACAGTAGCCTTCGTTTGCATCCTGACAGTGACGCCAATTTTTTAAATGGTTGTTTGGTCAATTCACCGTTTCAGAAATTGTAATTCATGCAACAAATAAGGGGCTAGCTTGAAGTAGGGTTACTCTAGTGCTAAGGTTACTATTTACATTTTTTTTTCTTATTTTCATTGTCGTGTTTACAAGGCAGCTAGGTTTACCCTAGCGCTTAAGTTACCTTATCTACGTGTTATGGCTACTCTAGCAGAGGGGGCAACCTTTCCTTTGTAAAGACCGTCAGGTATAGAGGAAACTCGTCTACCCGGGGCAACCTTTTGGTGGTTGCCAGTCAAAATGTATATATGTTATTCACCGCCTCAGGTCGGTCTGTATAGGGAAAAACTGTGCCCGAGGTTTTGAGTACGGTCCGAGGCCACAAGCCGAACCCCCGTACTCAAGACCGAGGGCACAGTTTTTGCTGTACGGACCGACCTAAGTCGGCGACTAACGTGTTTGTTTGTTTAACGTGGTACTGGGTCGGGCATGCATTCAGCGTAGTCGGTTAAATCGAGCTCCGTCTTAAATCTAAATTTTGAAGGCGTTAATGGAAGAAATTACTCAATACTTCAAACGAAAAGACAGAAAAACGAGCTCTGAGTCTTCAGAAGGCGCAACGCCGGAGGAAAAAAGAACAAAAATCAGTGAATTTCATGCAAAACACATGCCCACGCCGTCCGACATGGCTGAAGGCGTCCTACCGAAACTTGAGCTTGTCCTCGATAAACTTTCCAGTTTGGAGACAAAAGTTGACAGCATTAACAAGCATGTGTGCAGTATCGACGCTAAAGTTCTCCAGCTTCAAAACAAGGTGACAACACTCGAAAGCTCAGTAAAGGAAAACGCCAAAACAGTAAATGAGATGGAGGCTGGAATTACTTCTCTAAATGCTGATGTGGAAGAAATGAAAGCAAAGGCCAATAAAACCAGTAACGAGGTAACTACTCTGCGCCAGCAGCAATGGTACTTAGAAACATATCAAAGAAGAGAGAACCTTCGTTTTTATGGGATTCCTGAACGTCTGGATGAGCAGGAAAACACCAGAGATGTGCTTGTTAATTTTATGATAAACGAGCTAAACCTTGAAGACGCGCCACAGATCGAATTTCTACGGGTACGTCGAGTTGGCAGGTTTGACGCATCACAGCACAACCCACGCCAGATCATTGCTCGCTTTCTCCGCTATGGGGACCGGGAGAAAGTTTTTTCTCAGGCAAGACAACTTAAAGGCACAGGTATGGGAATATCTCCCGATCTCCCAAAAGGAGTCGTAGATATTAGAAAAAAGCAGATCGAAACCTTGAAAAAGGCTAAAAAAGATGGCAAAAGAGCGTATTTCAGTAGAGCAGAGCCGGACAAACTTTATGTGGAAGGACAGTTAATCCCTGTTTCAGAGTAATTCAGTTTAAAGTTATAAACAGTAGGCCTTCGTTTGAACTTTAAAAAATTTGAATATTCTGGAGCTACCGCTATGCAAATTGATAATTAGATTGCAAGACTCGGTTGTTAGCAGCTAATCAACAGCTTTGCTGGTTGCTTTTTATAATTACTTAGTGTGAAGTGTTTTTTTTTGTTTGTTTTTGTGTTGGTTACGCTTTTGTTTGTTTTTTTTCCTTACTTATGGTAGTATTAATTGTCGCATGTAGTATTCTTTGCATTATGTCACTGTTTTCAGCTTGGTGTAATTTATCTAGCGTTTTGTTAGTTCTTTTTGTTTTGAGTTTAAGCCTTGCATTCAGTTTATATCATTACCAGTTGCCATATTGCGTATTTTTAGAGGTGATCTTGCTAAAGGCCGTTAATATCTTTTTTATCTGATGGAGGGTAACAATTTCCAATTTAAACTGCTTTCTTTAAATGTAAGAGGGACACGTTCTTTCGAAAAAAGAGAATGTGTTTTCAACTGGTTGCTCAAGCAAAATGCAGACATCTTTTTTCTGCAGGAAACGTACAGTACAAAAGAGATTGAAAATCAGTGGCGGAAACAATGGAGAGGAGAGTTGTTTTTCTCTCACGGTACATCGCGCAGTAAAGGCGTCCTTGTTTTAGTGCGGGAAAATTTGGATTTTAAAGTCAAATCAACGTACACCGATGATTCGGGAAGATTTATTTTCCTAGATACCTTAATTCAGGATTCACCGTTTCTTCTAGTAAATATTTATGCCCCAACAAAAGCTTCTGAACAATGTCAGTTTTTAGATGAAATTGCTTTTCACATCGCAGATAAAGTATGTCAATCTGAACATTATATTATTACTGGAGGTGATCTTAATGCCACGTTCGAACCAAATCTTGACTGTTCGGGTGGAAGGCCTTCCATAAAGAATTGCATTAAGAACCTAAATGATATTATGCTACAAAATGACCTGGTCGATATATGGAGAGTGCGCAACCCAGACAAAAAGCGCTTCACTTGGAGACAGAAAAATCCATTAATTCAAAGACGATTAGACTTTTGGTTAATTAGCAATTCTCTACAGGACGACATAGAAAATGTTGACATTTTAACTTCCGTCAAAAGTGACCACTCCGCAATTATTTTGAATATTGATAGCGTAAAGAACTTAAACCACGGTCCATCTTTTTGGAAATTTAATAATAGTCTACTCGATGATGAACAATACATTAAATTGATTGAGCAGCTTGTTCCTGATTGGATTGAGGAGATTAAGTATTCTGATGATGCTCGAGTTCAGTGGGATTGGCTAAAATACAATATCCGTAAGGAGACCATTACTTATAGCAAAGCGAAAGTAAAAGAACGAAGGGAAAAAATAAAACGCATTGAAACTCAACTGAAAATTGCTGAGGAAAAATTAGCTGACTCTCCAAATGATGATACACAAAATGAATTTGACGCTTTAAAAAGCGCATACGAAAAAGAATACGATTACATCACGAAAGGAGCAATAATACGATCACGGACAACTTGGTATGAAAAAGGTGAGAAAAATAATAAGTATTTCCTTAATCTACAAAATAATAAGAAGACAAAAAGCACTATAAGGAAACTCGAACGCAAGAATGGTAATATTACTGTTGACCCGAAATGCATAATGGACGAATTACACTCATTTTATTCAGATCTCTATGAAGAGAAGAACTCCGAAGAGCTAACTTATGAAAATTGTCCTTTCTTAAATTCTGGGAACATACCTAAGCTTTCACCAGCAATGCGAGAATTATGCGAAGGAGAGCTAACTATTGCAGAGTGTTTTAATACTCTTTCGAGTTTTCAAAACAACAAGACACCAGGGAACGACGGACTAACTGTAGAATTCTATAAATGTTTCTGGAAGCTCATGGGTAGCCTGCTAGTTAATTGTCTAAACTGCGCGTACAAACACGGTGAATTATCTTCCTCCCAAAAGCAAGCGCTTATCGCCTTAATTGAGAAGAAAGATAAAGATAGACGGCAAGTAAAGAACTGGAGACCAATCTCTTTAATCAATGTCGATGTAAAAATTGGCACGAAAGCTATAGCTAAAAGATTAGAAAAAGTTCTGCCGGAAATCATACATCATAGTCAAAACGCATATGTTAAGGGAAGAACTATTTTCGACGCTGTCCGAACCATCGACGATATTATCAAGCTAACATCATCAAATAATATGGGCTCATTACTGGTAGCAATTGACTTCGAAAAAGCCTTTGATTCAGTGAATTGGAATTTTCTTAGACACGCCCTGAGGAAGTTTAATTTTGGTCCATCCTTTATTACTTGGATTACAGCATTTTACTCAAATATTTCCAGCTGTGTGATGAATAATGGATTTATTACACAACCTTTTAAACTTTCACGCGGCGTGCGTCAGGGTGATCCTCTCTCGCCCTATCTGTTTATTCTAGTCCTAGAAAAACTCGCGATTCATATTAGAAATGACGAATGCATTAAGGGAATAAACGTTGATGGCCACGAAATTAAGCTTATCATCTTCGCTGATGATCTCACGGTTTTTCTAAAGGATAGCGCATCTTTTCACTGCCTGTTGGCCAAGCTAGAGTTGTTTGGTCAATACTCTGGTTTGAACGTTAATAGAGGAAAAACTGAGGTTATGAAGCTTGGAACCCCTGAAATCTCTGCAGAAGAACTAAAAATAGATGAAATAAAAAAGGTAGTCAAAATTCTAGGGATACATTTTACTTATGATCAGACGCTCTCAGATAAGTTAAATTTTCATACTATCATTAAATCGATTAGAAAGTCAATTAACAGCTGGAACGGGAGAGGTCTCACTTTGCTAGGGAAAATACAAATAATCAAGTCGTTCGCCATTCCTAAAATTCTTTATCGCCTCTCCCTTGTCTCAACAAACAAAACCTTTGTTAAAGAGGTCAATCAGGTGCTGTATAATTTTGTGTGGAAAGGCAAGGATAAAGTTAAACGGCTCGCTCTGATAAACAGTGTCGAGAACGGTGGGTTAAATATGCCGCACATCGAGTCTCTCATTGACACGCAAAGGATAGTATGCATCAAAAAGTATTTGGGTGATTCACCCTGTTCCTGGAAAATTATTCTCGACCATTATCTTCACAAAGTCGGGGGCAGTTTACTTTTCCACTGTAACTTCGAGTACACAAAGCTCCCATTGGACCTCCCCGATTACTACAGGGAATGTCTCGCAACTTGGACAAAATTAACTGCCTCACCTGTCTCTTCAATGGATGAGATCGTTAACCAGATCTTATGGAACAACAAATTCATCTGCATTGGACAGAAATCAGTTTTTAACCGCAAACTTTTCTGCTTGGGGCTACATAAAGTAGGAGACCTTTTTAACGAGATATATATTAAGCCACATACCACCTTGCAAAATCTAAATGCCGTGGATTTCTTATTTTTGAATGGTCTTTATGATTGCCTTCCACCTGAATGGAAAAAGGTGATGACCAACGATCCTCCATCGGTGCTCATTAAAATCAACCATATATGGGACGATGTGTTTTTGTACTCAAGCAATGATGCCCTTTTATTAAGTGAATTGTCTTCTAAAAAAATTTACAATATTTTGGTGTCAAAGATTTCGATTAGTCCGTCGGCAAAAAAGAAATTCGAAGATTCATATGCTTCTACAGAGCAAGCCCTTGACTGGAAAAGAATTTATAGCAATGCTTTTAAATGCGCAATAGACACCAAAACGCGTGAATTTCAATACAAGATACTAAATAGAATACTTCCATTAAATGATTTCCTATTCACACTGCATACATTAAAGCAACGCATATAAGATTAGTGCACATGAATAAATTATCACTTTGGCTCAACTGCCGTACGGTGCGGATCGTTCTTTTCCGTTCCTCGTGTTTCCTTCTTTTCTCATTTAATGGCGGACGTACAGTATCCTGCAGGACAAGGAGCCCCTGCTCAAGCCGCTCCACCGGTTGCCCAAGGAATTCAGCCAGCCGACGAACTAGCAGCTCAAGCGGCCGGTGGTCAAGTAGCTCAAGTAGTTCAACAAGTTGTTGGACAGGACGCTTTGCCGGCGGCCGAACACGTGGCTCAGGAAATTCAACAAGCCGCGGCTCAAGTACCTCAACAAGCTGTGGGACAAGCTCAACCCGGAGAGTTGGAGGTAGAATATGTTTACTTTTGTCGTTTATGTGTCCTTTTTTTTATAAATTACGAGCAGGGACAAGGGCGGCAACCCTTTATTTGTCTTCTTCTTTGCTTGTGTTCGGCTTTCCCGCTTATTCATTGCTCGCGCTTCAGTCATTTTTTTTTTGTTTGTTGTTATTAAGCTTATCGGTAATTCGAGTGTATTTCGGATCTTGGCGGGTTTTTTATGGGTGTCTATATGTTGTTAACGTCGGTAGCGTGTATATTTTCTCGTGGATATGGGAATGTTTGTTATCGGCTCGGTTATTATTCTTTTGTTGTGTTGTTGTTATTGCTGTTCAAAACTGTTAGCGGCGGCGTATCGCTGGTAGTTGTTTGACGTTTCTATAGAATGTTGAAAATTTACCAAAGCAAAACAATAGCTGTAAGATGGTGTCAAACTTCACCTTTGAGTGACAAAAATGTATATGTATTATAAAGGCAATGGGGTGAGTGTTCACCAGGAACAGTTAAAATGGGTGAGAGTTCACCACGGAAAAGTGCAATGGGGTGAGAGTTCACCATAGTAAAGATAAAGAGCAATGGGTGAGAGTTCACCATGAAAAGAGCAATGGGGTGAGAGTTCACCATAGTAAAAATAAAGAGCAATGGGTGAGAGTTCACCATAAAAAAAAAATTGAGCAATGGGGGTGAGAGTTCACCATAGTAAAGATAAAGAGCAATGGGTGAGAGTTCACCGTGGAAAAAAAAAATTTTGAGCAATGGGGGTGAGGGTTCACCATAGTAAAGATAAAGAGCAATGGGTGAGAGGTCACCATGAGAAAACAGTAATGGAGTGAGTTCACCATAAAAAGAGATGCGAGTTCACTATGTACAGGCAATAGGTAATAGTTCCCCAGGGTAACAAGAAAAGCAATGGGGTGAGAGTTCACCACAGAATGGCACGGTTTTGCTTTATTTTGGGGTTGTTAAGGACCTGTGAGGGTGATGTTGTACATTAAGTCAATTTTCCCCTTCTTTTTTTTTATTATTCTAGACTCTAAAGAAAAACTTTGCTGTCCTCCAAAAGTCTCTTGATGAACTGACAAGGCTCTCAGTGGCTGCCGTAATAAGGAAGATGTTGGACTATGCAGCACGGCCGCTCTCTGAGTTCAATAAGTTTGAGGCGATAGACATCCTAGAAACCCTCCAGAATACATCCCGCGATAATCAGGATGAGAAACGTGAATTTTACCGTTTGGTGTACCAGACAGCTAGAGGAAAAGTGGACCTTCCAAAAGAGCACTTCCGGGCTCTGATTCTACGCCTTCTAGGGGATAAAGATCACACTAAAGTGTATGAAGCTGTCGCAAAGGTGGAAAAAGCGATGGGCACAGGGGGCCCATGGTCTGGTTCGTCTCACCGTGGGCGCAGTAGTGATGTTCCGTACAGGGGGCGTGGCATGAGAAGTAGTGCCCCAGTCCAATGCTATTTTTGTGGAAAGTTCGGCCACATTATGGCAAGGTGTTACGCGAGAAGAGATATGCAGCAAAAGCCCCCGGCGACCCGTGGTCGCGCTAGGGACAATAAGCAATAGAGAATCTGGAATTAAATAGAAGCAAGGCGTGTTTTTTCCTTTTGTTCCACAAATACGTATATATTCTTTTCTTGATTGTAACAAGTACAATTAAATGGATCTTGGAGTTGATTGTTGTTTGATTTAATCCGATGCGAGGCGTTGTGTCAAGTTAATAAAGTTTTACATGAGGGTTTTCAAGTGAGCAACTAAACATCACAGAGGAGTGAAATAAATATATGCTTCTATACCTACTTAAACCCAATACCCCTCTTTTCTCCCTTTTTTTCTTGGGATTTGCCCTTGGTGCGAATATCCCTTCCTTTTCACTTTCCGGTATTTTACTTCGACTGTACTCTGGTCACAGAGAGTTGAGAGTTTTGAAAACGGGGTATCTCAACACCCTCCCGGTCATACTGGGTCAAAGCTGTCCTCTCTCTGCTGACTTGTACGGGGTCTTTGTACATGTAAATAAGATTCCTTTTTTTTTTCCTTTCCTTTTTTCCCTTTAGGCGATATTCTGGTCATGGGAAAAAGATGATAACTTTGACAACCTTATCAGTAATGCTGATGTTTGCGCAGGTGCGATACAGTGGGTAGACATAAGGGGAAACCCCGTATCGGTCAGCAGTGAGTGGACAGAAAATGACCGGTTGGGGCAGAAAGCCCGTCTAGTTGAAAAGGGAGAGGTCGTTGGGCACGTAGATGAGCTACTGTTCCGAGATCCTGATCATCTTATGGCAGGGGAGCTCCACAAACATGCAGCTAATTGGGCAGAAATCGCAAAATTAGCTCCTTCTTTACAACAGGAAGAGGTGTTGTCGTGGACTGGGAATAAGGTGTCAATATTCCCATATTTCAGACATTTTAAAGGAACGTTTAAGGGGGAGCGTTACGATTCTGATCAGCCACCCCACAGGTTGTTTAAGAATAACGTATCGTGCAAACAGCTCGGAGAATTTGTTAGAACAACGCTACTAAGTCGCCTGAAATCCGGTGCGATTTCTCTGGTGGGCAAGGTTGGTCAAGTAAGTCCACCTCATATCGTTTTACCGTTAACAGTTGAGCCTACGAAGCCGAGACTGTGTCACGATGCGCGATATTTAAACCTGTGGATGCTGGAGAAGCCTTTCTCGTTGGACAAAGTGACCGACTTACCCCGGTATGTCTTCAAGGATTCCTATCAGACAGTTCTAGACGACAAGTCAGGATATGACCACCTCTTGCTTTCTGAAGAAAGCCGCACGTATTTTGGTATCCAGTGGGGCGGTTGGTTTTTTACCTATAATACACTACCATTTGGTTGGAAAATCTCACCTTATGTATATCACTCGACGGGCCTTATGGCGTCAAATTTTCTACGCTCCTTAGGTGTTCCGTGTCTCTTGTATATCGATGATAGACATAATGGCCAGCTCCAGGTGTCGCTTGACAAGGGACAATATGACACTTTAGATTCTATTGATGAGCGCAACCTCGCGGCTGCTAAATCAGCAGTGTTTCTCGTAGCATTTCATTTGGTACGCTTAGGGTATTTCCTTGGTTTATCAAAGTCAATTTTAATTCCTCAGAAGAGGGTCCCTTATCTCGGTTTCTTGATAGACTCCGGTAGCGAAGTTTTCCGCCTGATCCCAGAGAAGAAGCGCAAGTTTGTAGGGCTCATCCGGGAAACGTTAAGCTCACGTTATGTATCGGTCAAGACGCTCCAGAGATTGGTGGGTAAATGTGTCTCCTTCTCCCTTGCGGTTCCGGCGGCCCGTCTGTTCACCAGGGAGATGTCAGCGGCAATTTCTATCGGTATGCGCACGTTGAAACCAATTGCGGTCCAGGGTGCTCTGCGCGATGAAATTGCCCATTGGCTTTTTCTAGAAGAGTGGGACGACCCCCTTCCTTGGCGTGAAGAGAGACATCTTCAGATTGAGTTAGCTACGGATGCCTCCCAAACTGGATGGGGAGGGGTCATTTCCACACCTGTGAAGCAGGAAACATCTGATTATTGGTCAAAGGATGAGATGATGTTGGACATTGCGACTAGGGAGGCCATTGCTGTGAATAAGGTCTTACATGCATTTAAGGACCTTGTCAAGGATTGTCGCGTCGATGTAATGATTGACAACCTGGCGGTCATGTATGCATGGAATAATCAAGGAGGTAAAGGTCGTGACTTGAACAATGCTATAAAGGCTTTGTTCTTTACTACTATGGATCTGAACATCCTACTGCACATGTTGTACGTTCCGTCTCAAGAAAATCCAGCGGACGCCCCTTCTCGCAGACTGTCATCTTTAGACTATACACTCACATCGGAGATCTGGAATGAAGTACAACTGAGGTTCGGTGGTGGACAGGGCCACACGTGTGATCTGATGGCCCTCGATTCCAACGCCATGCTTGATAGGCTGGGGCGTCCTCTTCCCCATTTCACGCCATTTCCTTCGCCTGGTTCGATAGGTGTGAACTTGTTAGCGCAAGATTTGACTCAGTTTTCGACAGTGATGCAGCGTCCGTATGTTTTTCCGCCAAATGTTTTAGTCGGCCCAGTCTTGCGCTTCCTTCAGTCCTATAGGCAACCGTGCACAGTTGTGGTCCTGGATACATACCCGAGAAAGTACTGGTGGCCTCTTTTACAACGGTTTTCTAGAA